>JAFEME010000304.1:0-35465 GCA_018831755.1 Niveomyces coronatus
CAAGGGAGGGGGGGGGGGGGGAGGAGAAGGGAAAGAGGTCGGCTTGAAGGTGGAGAGGAGATGAAGAGTGTGGGGGAGGGAGGACGAGAGTGGAGAGGCGGGAGAAGGGACGGGAGTGTTGTCAAAGGATCGACATTGGGAAATCGTAATGAGCAAATCGAGATGAACGCTGACTGACCGGGGGGGAGGGTTACAGTTAGACGAAGAGTAGTAGGAGCAAGGAGGAGGGAGGTCAGCCCATCAATATAAAGAAGCGTCAGCCACTCCTCCTGTGGCTTTTTGTGGGGGCGGGGGCACGGGACCGGGGACTTGCCCGACTGTCATAGGCTCCCGTTATAGTACAATATCGAACAGGGTATAGGTTAGGTGGCGATTTTCTATAGCTTTCTTCGCTTTTATAGTAGGGTTTCATATAGATAGGGCTAGGAGCATGGCCTAGGACCTACCCTATATAAAGGGTAGGCGTCTAGATATATATATAGTCTAGCTCTTCTCTAAAGTCTAGCTGTAAGAAGCTCGAGCCAGCACCTAGATTCTATAATGTTTTTTCTCGACTTATATAGAAAGTTCGTGATTTATATAGCGCTTCTACGTAGGGAACGTAACGTCTATATAGAATCATTATTGCTGTGCACAGGATATCGAGGTGGCCTCCTGAGTCGGCACGACATATATCGACTTCTAGATGTGGTTTCGGCATGGGCCCAATGTCTTTCTTTACCACCTTCTCCTAATACGGAACGCCATTTCCTGATTATGGTGGTTTTGTTCTGAACTTCTTTTAAGAAATGCTCTCGGCATTTCACAACAATGTCTTAAAGCGCTTGACTCAATCTACGCAAGTACGTAATTGGATATCATTTCCTGCTTCTGCAGACCGACACCCGTGAACTCGGTTCGGTAGGAGAGCCACAGTTTTCGTTTGGTGTGAGATGAGCAACGATTTCGCAAAACTCAACAGAGAACAGTGTCCAAACAAAACCCAACAACCCCCGCACCCTCGTCTGTCCAGCACGAGGTCATACTTCTTATTGCCGGCCCAATCCGCCGCCTTCCTTTACTTGGGGCCGAGCCGCCCTCGGCCAGGATATCACTCAGATATATTTAGCTCAGCCACTTGAAAGAGGCGAGGAAGCCCGCCTCGGGCAGTCTGTTCGCGCGTCCATTGAAAAGATGTCACGTTGAAACGCCACCAAGTGACAATTATTGTTGTGTATGCTAGCGGAAAAGATGGCCATGCTGCGTCTTCCGCAAGATGCACTTAAATGAAGCTTCAACCAGCCCTCAATGTCGTTCTACCCAGAACTGTCATCGACACACCGCGCTCTCATTTTTCTTGTAGCTACTATTGACTTGTGAACAGTCTGTCTATAGGCTCGCGGTATTGATTATTTTAGACTTCGGTCAACAGTACGGAGTGATTCGCTACTTCTCTACCGCAGGTAAAGCCCTTCTTAGCTTTATTTGGAAGGGTACGGAACCCGTCACGAAATACGAAGACATGATTACAGAGAAATTCTCCAAAAATCCCAAGCTTTCCGGAGCAGATACTGTTGAGATTGCGTTAGTTGTTGGTTTTCAAGTCTTGATATGGGCGCCGCATTGATAGTAGTCAGTGGTCGACCGCCCACATCCCACACGGACTCGAAACTTCGTGTCTCTGGACAGGTTTATAAAAACAATAGCCGCCTGACATCAGTCCATGCATACGACGATGGCACGATTGAATACTCCAAAGAGACCTTCAACGAGTCTCAGGAAAGTTAAACCAAGAGATACAGGAGGGTTAGGGGATGACGCGTGCTCCTTCCTCAGGCTTACAAGGCAAGCTAAATCACATTGTTTACCCCAATTTTATCACAAATAACATGTGTTAGCTTTCAAATCAGTCAAGGCTTTCATTCGATGCCAATTTAGAAGTTGTACGGCAGTTTCGGATCAATATGTCAATTTAATAATCCGACGTACAATCTTCATAGAGCCATGGGTCTTTCAGTAAGTCACGGGCTGTGCTTCGTTCTACGGGATTCCACCTGACCATTTTTTTCACGAATTCCAAGAATTTGGTCTTCTCTGGGCCGCTTATTATGGTAACAGTGTTTTCGAACTTGAGATCCTGAGGGATTAGCTCGAGATGTTTGAAGTACCTAGATTAGCTTTTTAGGAGGGTAGCCTTGTATTTCGAGCAACTTGCAGACTAACCATCGGGCTTGTAAAACATGGACGTTCTCTGGCCGGAGCGCAGCATGTCATGAGGTGGAGGACCTAGAGGACTAGTGAGTTGAGCAAGATGTATCGCGTCGTCATATTCATCACTGATCCGCTTATCAATCGGGTCGAGTAACCGTTTTCCTTGAAGAAGATCCCACATCTGCAATGGTTTCGCATTAATACTCATGCCCATTCTAGCAACATTCTTACTTGAAGTCTTACCATGACGCCAAGACTCCATATGTCTGCACTATAAGAGTAACCGGAATCAAGAATAACTTCTGGGGCGCGGTAGGCTTCCGCTTGAATACACCCGGAGCGATGTGTCTTGCCTGACACTGACAAGCCAAAATCGGCGATCTGAACTATGCCAGTGGGTATAGAAAACGGGCCGTAGTCGTTTCGCGAAAGATAAATAGTACGTTCATTGGTAACCTTTTGCGGTAAAGGGTTGTAATATTCATCATGAGCATCTCTGTCCAAGATTGCAAAGTCTTCCATCTTGACCAGTATATTATCTGGTTTCAAGTCTGACTATACGTCAGTACTGCATAAAATGTCTATGTAGTATGACAAACCTGTATGAATGACCTGGCATTGCGAATGCAGATAATCAAGCCCTTGTAGAATCAATTGCATGATAACCTTAAGGACATCCAAGGGTATAACCCCTCCGACGAACCTGCGACAATACAACCACAGCGGTTCTCGTAGAGGTTCGAGAACGAGGCAAAGATGGTTTCCAATGGCACCGTCGATAGTAAACGAACCTAATAGTCTTCTCACGAAGTTCCAGCCTTCGTGACTTTTATTTGCATAAGAAATGTGTTTGAGCATAGCGAGTTCGTTTTCCGCAGTGTTCTGTCCTGAGCGACGATTGATAGCGTTTATCTTGATAGCGACGTATCTTTCCCGAGACCAGCGCCAGCTAGAAGAAAATTGGTTAGTCGAGAATTAGAGTATCAGTCGTTGGAAGAAAAAGTACCTAGGCAGATCTCTAGCTAGCCATACAGTCGAACTTGACCCATAGCCAAGTTTGGTCGCAATCTGGTACCTTCCGTGAAGCACCTGGCCTAGGCAAGCGGGATAGAACCGACCAGTATCGTAGTATGGTGTCTTCTCTTCTTCGATAAGTGACGAAGAGTCAAGGCGAGGCGCAACCGCAGCTGACGAGGACCATGGAGAATGTGTGAGAAACAAGAGGGGCCGATTTTTGCAAAGCTTGAAGGACTTCATCATTTACTGATTCTATTTCCCCTCTGGCGGCATCTGATTGCGGGAAACAATTCTTTCGGCGCGGCAGCGGAAGACGGCACCCTTTTTCAACGACAGCATTTATTCCCTACCAGTCCGAACATGGTCCTGCTGCCGCAAGTGATTTAAAGGGGAAGAAAGGCGCGGGCTACTCCGATATTCACTAGTTCCGGGCAAGGATAGATTTCGGACGACCTAGCAGGCAGGGTTGCCAAACGCATCATTCAACTTGACGGGTAGAAATGACGGAACAAGGTAGCTCAGACCGAGATAAGCAGCGCACCATGTCGTGCATCTTATCCGATAATATGTCGAGAGTAGTAGCATCGAGAAAACACTAATTCCGGTAGGTCGTCAGCACTGGTACACCTCCGATGAACTCCTCTACATCCTGAGGTGTACAACTTCTTTCTCAATCAACACAGCTATCCTTAACTCGTTTTAAAAATATGGTAATAAGACGTCGAGTGCGCAAGACTATCCTGGGAATGCGGAGATGCCAGTTTACTTCTTTCCGACGAATGTAAATACGCACAGCCCAGAAGAATAAGAACGATGCACTTTTTGCAACAGGAAAATAGAGAGGGAAAAAGGAAATTCAGTAAGCCAAGTCATGAAGAGATTTCAAACGCGCAACTGCTCGTTACCCTATGCAAGAAAATGCGCCCAAGCCTTAGTTGACAGTACCGCACATAATGCGTGCGCGTTCCATAAGTACTATGATTATACTATAAGCATTTTCTATAGCTTACTTCGCTGCGTCAGTGGGCGGCTCACGATGTCGCGATGATGACGATGATGATGCGTCGTGGCGCCGGTTTTTTGCTTTGGATAACCTCGGTCATCTAGGCCGCGCTTTCCTTTCCGCATCGACGCAGGCCGCTCATGTTACGCTCCGCCCAGCGGCACAATGAATCGGCCACCTTACGCCGGCCATGAGAGCATCCTCATGCTCGATGTCGATAATCACCTACCGGACCCATCTCGCTTTCCTATCAGGCCGCCGAAGTTGCGCCTCTGCTATCCGGTATCCTGCTCTCAGGCAAGTCTGGCCAAACTCGATGCAGAAGGTCCTTCCAGCCTTCATCATACCTAAATTCCCAGAAGTACAGACCTGCTTTTTTGTTCCCAGGTATCGTATTGGTGGTAGACGTAGCTGCGATATTCGACCCAGGTATTCCTATCGTTCTGCTTCCCAGGATCTACTAAAAACTCAAATGAAAGTCGGAAATCATGTTTCGTAAGCACTGCTCGCGACGATTTGACACAAGTCGCAAAAGACAACTTAGTACTGTCTCCACGTTCCTAACGCACCGTCACGATTCTGCGTCCAGTTCATTCTCTATGTCGCCGATATCAATCAGGTCTTTAATGGCCTAAGAAGTCATACTTTTCGTTCTGCATGGCTATATTCTTCTCGAAACCGGCGTCGCTAGGCTTTTCGCAGTTATCCCGTTGCCATTTGTGCCAAAAGTCGTTCCAATCTCGTCATTTTTCGCTGTAGAGGGGTGGAAACTTGTATTCTTAAAGACCTCTAGGCATGTCCATGAAACAACCCGTCATCTGAGCAATTTTGATGTGAGCCGGGCAACGAAACAGATGCTCCGGCCTTGGAAATGGACGACCACGAGCCTTGACGAGTTGACGGCAGCAAAGGGTCTCGAATACTTTATTATCTTTTTGTGCCTTGCATGTTTTTTTTTTTTTTCAGTCTCTTCCTAAAACTCGGCCGGCAGCACACCAATGTCACGTCACAGAGGGAACAAAGGAGGAAAGAAACACGGGAAGAGGTAGTAGCAGGGTAGATTGCCACGTGGTGGGCGCTTGATATATACCACCGTCACCAAGTCAATTTCTATTGCTACGCTCACGCGACTTTTATAGTTTAGATGCCACTCAGATCCGTGCTTGGATTCGCGAGAGGTAGATATAATCCGCTATGTATTATCACTACGGTATTAAAGGCACGTTGCTCATACATTTCATCGCATTACGTTACTGCCATATTGCCACGGACGTTGCACTTCTAAGACTTTGAGTAAAAGACGCCGCTTACAGAATCGTATACATAGATCTACAGTAATGGCCTAGGAAACTATCTAGCCACAATATGTCACATCTGATCAGATGGGTTGTCAAGCGTCCAATCCATCGCGATCTCACACTGGTTCGGGGACGCATTTCCGAAATTAGTCTTTCTTGATTACCCGACTGGTTCGAACGATTGGCTGACAAGACACCCTGGATCTGGCGAGTGGCGGGAACAGGGCTCGTTCTAACAAACATAATCTCACTTGGTCAGATGATGGTGTAGATACCGGCATGAAATGCCAGCCGCTCCAAGTCTGCCCCATAAGCTCTCAGCAGGCCTGCGATCTGAAAATGCTTGCTCTGGAGGGCATAATGAAGAGCTGTCCTTCCCTGATGACACCTGAGATCCACGCTGGCGCCGCTGCGCAGTAGCATCTCAACAATCTCTGTATGGCCGTTACTGACCGCGCAATGCAATGGACCGAATCCTTGTCCACAAACGATGTCGACATCAGCGACACCGCTTTCACAGAGGATAGACACAACACGGGTATGCGTATTCGCTACAGCGACGTAGAGAGGTGTCTGTCCAAGATTACACCTGAGGTTGGCATTCGCACCAAAGCTCAGTAAAGTAGACACCGCAGCCACTTCGCCGCGCAGGGCGGCTACGTGGAGCGCAGTCCTGCCATATGGACACTGAACATCCGCATTGGCCCCCGATGAGAGCAGCACATGGGTGACTCTATCGATGCCGCTTTCCACAGCAGCCTGCAGCACACTGATCCCCTCGATGGTAGCACTGTTGACATCGGCGCCGAGACGGACCAGCTGTGCAACCATGTCCAGCTGGCCGTACTTGGCAGAGTAAAATAATGGCACAGCTCCCAAATCGTCCTTGGAGTTGACGACGGCACCGCACTCGACCAGAATCCTGGATATCAGAACGCATGACCCATTTGCGGCCGCATGAAGCGGGGTGCGGCCATAGATGTCTCTTGCATTTGGATCCGCGCCGGACTGAAGTAGAAACCGAAATGTGCTCACATCGCTGACTGCGATGCAATAGCGAATCGCCGCCATCTCATTCTCGTTCGTGGCCGCTTTGGGCGCTGTAATACTCCCTGATGAAGGATACGGGCTGTCCGCGTCGCGATCTGTCGCTGCAGCTGTGGTCGTGTGAACGGTAGACAGAGTACTATTGCAAATAGGGGCAGGCAATGATTGATCTTCAAGCTTCAGCGTTGGTTGGACGAAGCCGTCCACCGGCCATATATCAATTTTCGAAGTCGACTGCAGCAGGAGCATATCCCCGCCTACGGATCGTTTCTCTTTGTGGTCCCGCTCCTCAACGAGACTCTGCAGATCGCGGACACCGAATCCAAAGTTGCACAGAACACCAAAAGTGCGACAGTTCCTGCAGTGCGGCTTGGTCTCATCACACTAAGCAAAGGCGAAGACCGGAAGAGTCAGCTAGGAGATTGATATGTAGATGAAAGCGGTGCTAAAGGCATGGCGAGGAAGAGAAACCGTCGTACCTTTACTTTCCTTAATTTGCAGTTTCGGCATCCATATCGAGAACGTCGCTGCTTCTTCCTCGATTCTAAATGACGCGGAGCGTTTGACTTCATTTGCAATCTTGCATGATCGATCTCATGGAACAAGCAGAGTTGGAGACATAAATCGTGGTAGAAGGGCGACCGTTTCGTTGCAGTTAGGAAGTATATTCGCGACGTCTTGGATGATGACGAGTTCTGAGAGCTGACAGCATAGAGTTTCAAGGCGAGTTTGGACGAGAGAAGAGAAGAAGCGGACGACACCCCGTAAATAAGATTGGCTACAAACAATACAATACGTGGCCTAGGGAGGCGAGTGGCTCGTCCTCGATTCTATGACTTTTCGTCTGATCTGCGCCGGTATTATTCAGAATGACGCGCGCTGCTAGTGTAATAGTGGACTTACCAATTCCGCAATCTCCTGAGTACATTCTATCCGCATCTGAAGTCATGACTCGCCATATAATTACTCCGCAAGACAGACACTCATCTTTGATCAATACAAGTTTTATATCTTTGCAACTCAAGCTTCATAGGCGTGGTATTATTTTTCATTGCGGCAGTACAAATACACCAGACTGATTGATAGGCCATCCGGAGGCGCAATTTCGAATAAGAGCTAACACATCATATATTCTGAGTCATGCTTGAGATATCAGAAGCTAGACTTGATATTATCGACCACCTTCGCGGTCACAATCTTACATTGAACAATGCAACCACACGGTATTGGCCACACGGCGATCGCTCCATAGCTGTCACCACCGGTTCCGCTAACGATCAAGATGGTCAAGTCCGGCCGCTTGTCAAGTCAAGTTGTGTGGTCAAGTTGTAGATCCTGTTCGGTCAATCAAGTCTCGATAGTATTATATAATCAAGTAAACCCGGGCTTGCCATGTTTTCATTCTGTAATACTAGCTATTTAGATATTTTTTTTGTGTGTATGATTTATTATACTTGGCTTACTAAATTTCTTCATAAAATAAATAATGAAAACACCATGTATATAAAACTTGAATATGTACATTCTGCTTGTTGCCAGGGCCTCGGCCGTTCATGGGCACTTGGACATCGGTACTCTGTGAGCCCTGTGAGACCATACGCGCGGCCTTTTGCGTCTATTCGTGCAACTGTTGATGTACGTATGCACGACCGAAGAAGTGCCGAACCGTGAAATCACGACTCAGTACGTTTCTCAGCCCGAGAACTCTTGGCGTGCGGGATGATCCTTGCTTCTACTCGTGGGTCCTAATTCAAGTACCGACAGACCTTTTTAATGCGAGACTGCGCTATACCGGTTGCAGGTCAGCCAGCAGGGGTCTTGTGATTCATCCATCTCCGCGCCCAAATGCGTTGCAAAGGATTGCAGCAACGATTGACAGATGACCCCCATTAGACTGCTAGTTGAAACAAGAAACGCAGCATATAGAGGGTCTGCCTCAGCCCTACGGCATCACTTCAATCTCTGACCAGCTGGGGTTTTCCGAAAAAAAGGGGAGGTCCTCAGCCAAGATAGATCAGCTCTGATTTTAAGTGCTGACAAGATTTGGCTGTTGGCGTGGCACTATCACTATGACTCGAAATGAGTCGTCTACATTATTTGTTCCGCAGGAAGTTCCAGGCGATTCCGAGCACAGTGGCTAATGCATGACTCAAAGAGAGCTTACGCTGCGATCTGCCGCGCTATGTGGAGAGCAGTCTAGCCCACCAATTGTTAGATACCATAGGTTTTCATATATTCATATCTATAACTTGTACTATCGATATACTAAGACAAAAACTGTTAAGCTCGAAACCTCAGCTGGCCGGTGTACACATGGAGTAGGTATGGCTAGTTTCCCGACTACGACGTTGGTACTAAACGAATATGAAGTGATATCACCGACAGCATGACTCTGCTTTGCGCATGTCCTTGTCTCATGCTTCGCTTCATTCCATCTACGGTTTCATTCCATGGCTGTGAACATTCCAACAAGGGTTTCATCCAGACGTGGGATGTTCAAGACACTAATACCCCATCGTCAACCACCAATTTATCTTGTGAAGCGCATCCACTGCAATAAGTGTGTGCCAATCATGGTTATGTGTTACTATAAAATGTACAAAAAGTACCATAGATAAGTTTCATATACTCTACAGGCTCGATGGTAAATCACCATACATGTGACAAACTGTACGCTGTTAACTGAGGCATTGAGACACGCTATATCAAGAGGAGCTGAAAACGTAGAGGGCAGCCCAGGCGACATCATAAACCTTTCGACATTTAAGAATCCTGCTCCTGCCCCGAGTGATCACCTTGAACTGACGCTGCGTATCAACGTTGATATTCCGACTTTCCTACACACAAATACATCACTGTCCAACATCATGAAGAGAGTAGTTGCGCTTCTCGTTACGCTCGTGAGCCTCAGCCTGGCGACACCAAATCCAGTCGAGTCTCATGGGCCTTTGGATAAACGACAAGGTGGAAGGCCTTTCCCTCCTTCAGCAGGATGCCCCTGCCCCGGAAACATCGGCAACGCCGTTTCATGCTGTCCTGGAGGAAGTTCTCACGATGGTCCGAATCCCAACCCCAGACCTACTCAGGGGTACGGACGTGGACTCTGCACAGAAACTGATTTCTGCAAATGCAACTGCAGTCCCGGTAACAAGAAGGGGGACCCGAAATGCAACGAATTCGCCCAAAGGAAATGCAAACCCCAAGGTGATCAGCCCAAAGACAGTCAGGTCGAACGGTTGAGCCCTTGCCAAGCCTGCATCGAAAAGTGCCCATGGGGCGATGACAAAGCCTGTCTTGACGCATGCGCCAAGACGTATGTCAACTGCGAATACGTGACAGCCACCAGCGACGTAAGTTTAATTTCCCAAGTCAAAAAGTTCTGAACAATAGGCGGCAATATATCTGCAACGGAATATCGGCGACTTGTGGAAGTAATGCTGACTGCCCGGAAACTACAGGACGCTTTGAAAGCCCAATGTAAAGCATGCGAACAAAAATGTGACAAAGACTTTGCAGGGGCGACGTTTGATCCCTTTGAGAAGGTAGCAAATTGTTACCAAGCATGTTCGAAAAGAATACATAACTGCGTTATCTAGCTCAGTTGTTGAGTAGCTGGCAAGTAGTGGGTAGCTTTGGCCGTTGTATGGAGTTCTCCAAAGGAGTTTAAGCTCGGCCGACCACAAGCGGTTCTATCTAGATTGTTGGGTGAAGCAACAATAGAATTTTGTTTTCTTAGGGAGTCAGAATTAGTCTAAACCCTGCCAAGACTGAAGTTATATTGATTACACGTTTATGTACTTCACCTCGGCTATTCGTCCAGTGCTTCACACCAATAAAGAAACAACAATCAAGCATTCCGCCAGCTCAGCAGGAGATGGCCTGGCGCCCTGAAAGGCTTGTGTTTCGTTGGGCGTGGAAAGGGATCGGTCGAGGAGCCACTTCACGCTCGTCTTCGTATTTTGACGTCTAGTCAACTTGAGAGCTAGAACGAAGCCCATGGAGGCCTGTTTCGTCGTCGTGTTGCAGGTCAGCCTCGCGGCCGTCGATCCGTATGCTTTCATCGTCCAGAAGCTTTCATAGTCCCATTGATGTCTGTTGTTGTAAAGAGGACCTGCCCCGAGCTAGAGATGCCCGATTGCGGTTGCTCGTTTGCTGCGTGTGTCCGCTCTGATGAGAGCGCGGGTCAACATCGTTCGATGATGCTACTCTGTCCGGCGTGCTATGAGCTGCCTTGCTTATGGGTTGATTACCTGTGTATGTGTGCACATCCGCATTGTGACGACCTGGGTGCAAAAGCCTCGATAATAGGCAGAACCGGGAGAGCAGTTCCCACTTCCGCCATGTGCGAAATGTACCACGTACTGTACGAGCATAAACGTCATGGTACAAACAAGCTGCAGCCTTACGCGGTCCCAGCGGGCATGAAAGTCAATTCCAGCCCAGGCTAGAAGTGTAAAGTTCGATATTCAATGTTCTAGAGATGCATATCTGGTTTCGTAGAAAGTTCATTCTTTTTTATTGCTCTCAGAGAAGAAGCGTCGTGGCATCTTCGGGTGTTTCCCCCAAGCCTTGCAAACCAGGCTGTGCGGATCACCACCGCCGATACAACAGCGAGTTCAGAAGGTAAAATCACCTCCATAGAGGTACAGGTAGTGAGTGATGGCCATGTTTCTTCCAATTACCTCTCTCATTCATGTATCTGCCCTTCAAACCTTATTCGGCGGCTTCTATCCCTTTCGAATTGCCAACCGCTAAAACCAGCCAACACTCTCCCCCCCCCAAACCAACGGCCTCATCCGTGACTAATCTACTCTACCCCAACCCAGCTTGCCTTCTGCTGTTTCCGGAGCCTCTTGCTTCTAACTACTAACCACTTAGTGAAACGTGTGCACTAACTACTAAGTGGGCGGAGATTACCACAACTCCGCAACACCGAGCTATCGGTGTAAGTGAGTCTCCATGGCTCATCGGTGAGTATGAGTGATTGTTAGTTTATCAAAAAAAAAAAGGCATCCATTACAAATCCCCATTCCTATCGACCCGTTCAAGCCTTGCCCTTCCTTTCTCGACTTCAGTCTTTTGTTCAACTCGACAACCATGCGTGCGATCATCACCACACCGTGACCAAACCGCCCTTTCCACCAGGCCAAGAGCACCGACAACCTCGCCACCACACAAGTACACAGACATCCCAAGCTCTCCTCCTCCGACATGCCGGCGGCCAACACCGGCTCGTCGCCCACGGCCACGGAGCGCTCACCCGACGCCTCCAGAAGCCTCGACTCCCCGCGCGACCGAGCCCACGACGCCCTCGACGGCCCCTCTACAACTCGTTCCCCGGATACTCCACGCTCCCCGTGCCCGTCCCGCCGCCCTCGCCGGCACGCCATGCGACGGATCCCGCCAAGCCTCCCGGCCCTCGGGTCCTCGGGCCCGACCTCCTCCGCGGCCTCCTCACCGCCCTCATGGGCATGGACCACACCGCCATCGCGCTCAGCTCCTGGCCCCACGGCACCGGCATGCACGGCGAGGAGGCCGGCGCCGTCGTCCTCCGCTGGAACCGCCCCGCCGCCTACGTCGTCCGCACCCTCACCCATCTCTGCGCGCCGGGCTTCGCCATGCTGCTCGGCATGGGCGTCGTCTACCTCGGCGCGTCCCGCCGCCGCCGCCAGTCCTGGGGCGGCCGCCGCGTCCTGCGCTACTTCGCGCTCCGCATGCTGGTCCTCACCCTCGTCATGGTCGCCGCCGGCCTCGCCATGACCGGCGGCCGCACCTGGTTCCTCAACATCGTGCTCTTCGCCCTCGCCGTCGACTACTTCCTCGCCGGCGCGCTGTGGCTGCTCGTCGACCGCGCCGAGCTCGACCTGGCACGCGCGCTGGAGGGCCTGCTCGCCAAGAGGGAACGGCGGGGGCGGGATGGTGACGAGAGGCCGCTGCTGGGCGCCGCCGCGCAGGCCTCTGAGAGCAGCGAGGGCAGGGCCCGTCGCATCGCGTGGCATGTGCACAACGCGCTGCTCCTCGCGCTCGCCGTCGTGACGATCTTCTGGAACGTCTGGCTCGCGGACAACCACGGCGACTGCGTGGCGGCGGACAAGGGCACAGAGCTGCGTGCTCTCGAGGCCAGCACCGGCGCCGCGGAGCCGGTGGCGATGGCACACGGGCCGCCGTGGCTGGCCATTTGGTTCTGGCCGACTTCCGTCCCCGGCGTCGTGTCCATGTTCCCCCCGCTCGCTTGGCTCTCCTTTGCCATTGTCGGCGTCCTCTACGGACGCATCATCATCATCAACAACAACAACTACTACTCCGCCACTCCCTCTCCCACCACCACCACCACCACCACCACATCATCATCATCATCACGGCCACGCTCCAACCTCGCCATCCACCTCGGCGCCGGCGTCTTCTTCACCACCATCTTCGTCCTGACGCGCCTCCTGCACATCGGCAACCTCTCCGAGCACTGCCTGCAGATCCCCCCCACATCCCCGGCGCCGGGCCACGCTTCCCCCCCAGGGACGACGAACCAGTACCTCGCCTCCCCGGCCGCCTTCTTCTACGTCGTCAAGTACCCTCCCGACGTCGCCTTCTGGGCCCTCACGCTCGCCGGCAACTTCTTCCTGCTCGCCCTGCTCTCCGAGCTCCCCGGGCCGTTCGCCCGCCGCCGCCTCGCCCCGCTGATCGACTTCGGCACCGCCGCCCTCTTCTTCTACGTCGTCCACCTGCCCATCGTCTTCGCCGTCGGCGCCGCCGTCGACGAGATGTTCGGCCACGACACGGGGCTCGGCGACGACGGCGCCTCGGGCGCGCCCCTGCTTTCGGACAAGGGCGTCGACAACATCTTTGGCTTCCTCGCCACCTGGGCCCTGTGCATGCTCATCATGTGGCCGCTGTGTCGCTGGTATGGCCGCTTCAAGGCGACGAGGCCGGCCGACTCGCTGTGGCGCTTCTTCTAAAACGCTGGCATCGTTGCGGTGCCTGTATAGTCGTTCCGGGCGATAAGATACATAGATCTACAATTCAAAGATTCTGCACATAATATTGTGACATGTGATCTGCACCCGCTACTTCGATTTCTTGCAGATTATGATTATGCTCAGACTCTTCGTCCATAGGCACAAGTACCAGATGTAGGCCTTGCTTTTTTTTTGGTATACAGTACATGCAGCAAACTTGCCTTGGCAGCCCTCCATAACCTATCCTTACCAGTTGACCAGCGAATTAATGCTCTCTTGGTGCTCCTGGCCATACTCCTGGCATGCCCTCATTTTCATCGTGAGCAGGGTCCTCTTCGCCGAGATCCCGCTCGTCCGTAGCTGCACCGGCATTGGCGTTGCCGCTTCCGCCGCCCAACCCCAGCATGTGCAGCAGCTGCCCCAGATATCCCGGCTCGTCGCTTCTCCGAGCGTGTTCTTCCAGGTCGCGACGCAGCTCCTCATCCGTCTCGTCGTCATAGTCTGATTCTTCTTCGCCGCCGAATCCCTGGACTGCTGCCCCAACGCCGCCACGTTCCCGCGCAGCAAGCACATTCTGCATCCTTGCCATTGCCTCTTGCACCTCGGGAGCACTTCTTGAGGCGTTTACTCCACGTCTCTCCTCCCAAGGTATTTGCGAGCTCTCGTACATGAATATGTTGTCTCCTTCTGCCGGCGGCAGCGGATCGAACTCGTAGTTCGGCTGTCGATCGAGGAGCTCCCGCGGCGCGAGTGCAATGAGGCCCGTCTCGCCCTCGAGATACGCCAAGCGTGTGACATCCAGGCCTGGCTCCGCATCGAAGACCGCTAGACCCTCAACGTTCACCTTGCCCTCTATGCTCTTGGCGACCTTTGTAAGCAGAGACTGTGCTTGCGTGTTGTTCCACAGACTCTTGCACATGTGGAGATAGAGCTTCACCCAGAACTCGCGAGCGCCCGAGCCTGCATGGATACCCCAGATTGACGGTGGCGCATCGAGCCCAAGCTCCTGAAATATTGCGCAATACAGCCAAGGCACTCTACGCATGTTGATTTTCAGCTCCCTCTCCGCCGACTCTGTATCGCCCATTTGCAGCAGAGCCAATGTCTTGTTTTGCGTCACGTAGATGACGTCGACATGCTGTACCTCGTTGCTTGCTTCCAGGTTCTGTAAAAATTCGGCCAGCCATTTGCCCTCGTGGGCTCGCAGGGCTAAGAATTGTATGTAGTGTCTCATCGCGTAGGGATCTCGAGGGTCCAGAGCATACAGGAGCTTCGCCCACTCAAGCGCCGTGCGGAATGTTCCTTTTCGTACGAGGCTTCGCAGGTAGTGGTATCCCGCAAGCCAGAATTGTCTGTTCTCCGGTCGCCGAAAATCTAGTCTTGCTTTGCCCTGCTCGACATTTTTGCGAAACGCAGATGTTGTCACGCGGCCGAAAGTAAAGAGCGCTCTCTCGCATAGCTCTGACGACAGCGCCATGTTCTGGTCTTGCTTGGCCACGAAGCTGACTTGTAGCAGTGTCGACACATGATATGCTTGCGGTGGAGTATGTCAGCGCGACATTCAATTGTCCGGATTTCTCGAGCTATCGACCGGTTTCTCTTCCACTTACGGGCTTTCTTGAGAAGATGCACCATGCGCATCGGATCTCCCATTCGCACGCATGCAAAAAAAACCATCTGCAAGCTCTCATATTGTTCATCATACACGTAGACATACTCTGTCGATAAGCCATCCGCCGTCTTGCCCACCTCCTCCATCGTCAGTCCACCGGCCGACTGCGCTGGCCAGTAATCCTTTCCCTGCACGAAAAAGTTGCGTCGCAGCGACACTTCGGGCAGCTTCTTCTCGTGGGGACCTTGCATGCGCAGATATGTCTCGAGGTCGACCTGCTGGGGCATCTGTCTTCTGCGACCGCCACGGCGACCCTGCTGCTGCTGCTGTTGCTGCTCCTCCTCCGCATTGGCAGATTCCATCACTTCGCGGCCAAATAGGTTGCGCATCTCGTGGGCGGCCTTGAGGTGATGTGGATTTACTTGCAGCAGCCCGATCCACGCTTCCAGTCGCCGCTGCTGCTCCGCCTCCAGCTTTTGCGCCGCGCTCCGCTCGGGGATCGCACTTTTATCAATGGCCATGTTCCCAGCATTCAGCGCCTTGATTGCCCTGTCAATTTCATCTCCATCGCTTGTGTCCACCACATCGACAGCCTTGCCTTGTGTGGCTGACTTTTTCTTGCTCTTGTTCTTCTTCTTCTTTTTCTTCCTTTTCGACGCGCTCTCCGCCGGTCTCGGCTCGTTCATGCTGGTCGGCGCGGGCGAACCAGCCATCTTGTCTTCATCGTCCTCGCTTGCTTCGGCGTCTGTGTCGCCCTCTGCGTCGCCGCCGAGCGCTGCAAAGAGGTTGGGCTTCGGTCGTGCGGCGAAGTTGTGCTCTCCATCACTTTCTGTGTCGTCGTCTGACTCTCTAGGTTTTTGCTCATCGGCAGCCGCAAGTTCCCGCTGCTTCTGCAACTTGCGCAGTTGCCGGCTCGACATCTTGCCCAAGCTGGTGTGCGGGGACAGAGGGGCAGTTTGTTAGAGGGGTCGCAAACGCCAGGCGATCAGACAAAGGGACAGCCAGGACAGATGAATGTGTCAAGTATCCAGCTGTACAATTAGACTAGCTACCAATCAATCGCCGTGATCTGTGTGATTGTGCTGATGCGCAAAGTGGTCGGTTGAGCTGGGTTTTGTACCACGCCTTGAAGAAATGTAGCCAGCCAGTCACACCGATAGCAGAATGGCGACGTGATAATGCGGATCCACCAATATCTCATCATACCTAGATCAACAGTCATCAACTATATCATCATGCCCTGTACAAGAGTAACCATAGTTTCTCCCCCTCTGTATACGATGAATAGTTGTTCTCTTCACATTGGTTTCACCCCGTTTTACTAATAGAGCCTCTCGTAGCCAATCTACAATGGCATTCTCTCAGTTTTATGAACTTTGCCCCCAGCCACTTAGCTATAGAAGGGACCCATGGCTGCGCCATGAGGGGGGTATCATCTTGATTCTAACTGTTTTCCTACATTGTCCATGCCGAAAATTCCGTACAGGATTAATTGCAAACGCTGAGCTGCAATAGGTTCAGCTAAGCTTGAGAAATTCGTTAACCTAGCCTCGATGTCAAGTCTGAATCTCCAGTTGCTTCAAACCCAACTCCAGATGAGCCCGCCGCGGCTCGCCATGTCCAAATAACCTCAAGCCTTTATAAAGAAACGACTACCAGAGAGCGAAAAAAAAAAAAGATTGAGAAAAAGGAATAAACAGACATTTCGCTAGTCCCAACCCGCATTATCATTACATATCTACAGTAGTCAGCACCAGACATCGGCGCCTGATTTACAGGCCGCCTGCAGGAGCCTGAAATTGACCTCGACCACCACGACCTCGGCTGCCACCTCGGCCTCGGCCGCCACGGCCCCGACCACGACCGCGATGGTTGCGGAATCCTCCGTCAACACTACCTTGGCCAAAGGTCTCCATGTTTTTGCGCTGTTCCTCACCACGCCATTCACGGCCACCCGGCTTCGGCCCGTTGTGGGCAGCTCTGTCCTTGGCTTCACTAGAGATGTTGTCGAAAAATGAGGTCGACTTGTTGTACACGGATGCAGTGCTATCGGGCCGCTCAGTCTCCTCAACCTGGAAGCTTTCGCTGGCGTCTCCGGTTTGTTTGATCTCGTCCTTATTGAATTTTTTGTTTGCTTCGGCAAAGTCGAAATCAGAATCAGGCACCTCGACCCTGACAGCAACAGCATTCACACGGCCTCCGCGACCCCGACCACGTGGCCCACTTGGTGGCCGCCCAGCGTTCAGCTTCACATCACTGACTTTGTTGGCCAAATTATCCATAGCGTTCCCGCCACCATTGCTCAGCTGGGCCATGGCTACAGCCACAGCAGCTCGCGCGGCGTTGGTTGCGTCTTGCACACTCGCAGGTGCAGCAGTCTGAGCTGCAGGGCCAGTTGGAGCTTGGCGCTTCTCAGTGCCTGGCAGTGCAAACGGCTTCGCGGTTGGGCCAGAGAGCGGGATGACGGGATTAATCTTGTTATTCCTAGAACCGGTTCCTGGCTGCGCCCCGCTGGTGGACAGATTGGAAGCCACGGCCTTGACAGCGGCAGCAGAAGGCTTTGATTCAACAGGCGGAGGGGGCGCTTTCTTGCTGTCGATTGCGGGTGGCCCCTCGACTGGTTGAGATCCGGTCTTAGCTGTCTGTGTGGCGTTTTGAGGTGCTACCGTCGCCCCTTGAGGGCCGCCCGGGGGAAAGCCCTGATGTTGCCAGGGACCAGGAGCGGCCGGAGGACCACCAGGAGGCGGAGCGTACGGATACGGCACATTGCCGAAGCCAGAGCCGGGCATAGGGCCAGGGCCAGGGCCAGGGCCACCACGCGGCCACGGCCCTCCAGGGGCGTCGCCAAAGTTCGGGTTTGGATGAGGCTGAAATTGCGGAGGTGGAGGGGGGCCCCGAGAATTGTTAGCAGCGTTGGCGCCCGGCGCCGGACGGGGTCGCGCCTTCATCCCGATTAGCAGGCTATCAAAGCAAGTGGCAAGAGTCATGAACATGGGTAGAGTGGTTCAGGAATCAGAAGGAAGGCAACGGAAAATTTCCACATGATTTTGCGCCATCAGTTGTGACAAAAGGTTTACATCCGTAATAGTTCATCAGGTAACCACAAATGCTTGTGTCATGTGCAAGGGAAGTTATAATGCTTACACCGAGGATGGCCGGGTCGTCTGGTACCGCAGGGGGCTTGTTTTCTTTGATGGCAGGATGATCTTCAATGCGAAGATCCTTCACATCGCTCCCACGGAAAACGATGTACTCATACACCTGGTCAGATGGAGCGATCTCCTCTTCAGGCCTACCTTTGCGCCCTTCTGTACCGAATGATCGAACATTCTCGAGAGAAACCGTGGACTCTTCCGAGTTAATCTCATGCAGGATACCGACATAGCTATAGAGCCAGAAAAATCAGTGATCGCGACGACTGGTGTTCAAGCATGCACACACACCGAATGTCGCTTTTGGAAATGAGGGAGATGCGGGAACTGTGCTTCGTCGTCAGCTCCGACGCGAACGGTAGAGAAACTGGCGGCGCTTCCTACCCGAGAAACTCTGACATGGCGGAGACAATGTACTACGCCGAGTACATAAAAAACTAATGGGACAATACAATGTAAAAATGGAGGGGAACTGACGCTTCCCGCGCAGGAAAGGAGAGGTAAGATGAAAGGTGGTTGGTGAGGCAAGAGAGAGAGCTAACTTGGGGAGCCAGGTGGTGTTTTTAAAAGGCGAGGTTTGACAAAGCTAATGTGTGCAAGTTCGGCTATACATCGGCTAATGATCGGGTTCCCTCAGTCCTACGACTGTATATTGCACTAACAGCCGGTCGTCTATTAGCTAGTTCGAGCTGCTACCCTATATATGAAATTCACGCAAATAAAGCAGATGATACGTCTCACGAAGAGGGCGACAAAAAGATCTAACGTCGTAGCATTTAAGTATCGGTCCGATGGCTTATACTGTTTACGACTACACTACAGGTAAGGACAATGATTCTCCAAGCCAGCGTTGTTGTTTCCCTCCTGGGTGGGTGTGTGGTGGTGTGCGCGACAGAAAACAGACATTCAGCATATTGAGGAAGATTACAGACAGCCTCACTAACCTGCCGGCGAAATAACGTGGCTATGAGCGTATAGTGTTTTGAAACGAAAACCGTGTCAATTTCCATGCAATACCCTACCTAAACTAGTGATAAAAACATAGCTATAGCAGCCGACCAACTCCCGCAAAAAGACATTACCTAAACTTGCTGAAGATGACCAGCACAATAAGCAGAACCAGAACAGTGATAATAGAGATTGTGATTATTTTGTTAGTCGCCATTCTGCACGAGGGAGAAAAGTAGTGGTTAACGTATGCTCTAACACACTGCAGTGAAAGCTCGTGCCAGATATCCTTACCTACGCGCCATGCCCCTAAGTGTCTTGACACTGCGGTCGACGTAACCCTCGCTTTCCAGTAGGCGGTCATGAGTATGCTGAATAGTTTCTCTCTGCCTGTGCAAGTCGGCCAACGTGCCAGCGCCAATATCCTCGGTCTCGTTGGCGAGGGCTTGGCTGGCCTTGAGCCTCTGTGTACTGCGGTCAAGACGATCTGTGCCTGAGAGCAGCTGTTGACGTTGCTCGAGATGAATGTCGGAGGGGCCGGAAGGATCGTCGGTGTAGCGGGATCCAAATAGCGCGGATCGGTCCGTGGACAAGTCGGTGAGTTTGCGACGCCTCGAGTCGATGTCAGATTCGTAGTTGCGGAAGCGCTGATTGACCTTGCCGCGGGATGATGTGGGAATGTTGGACTTTTCGAGTCGCATCTGCCCGAGCTATAGGAGAATGTTAGTATTCTTCAGGTAAATGCCGGACGGAGGTATCCGAAGACCATCATACCAGCTCATCGGCCTCTTCCAGCGCACGCTCGGCTTGGCTGATGGCGGCCTTGCGCGGCTCGCCGGACAGCTCTGGAATCTGATCCAACTTTTGCGACAAGTCGGCCTGGACTAGTTTCAGTTCAGCCTCGTAGGAATTGAAGAGCTCGGAGCCGGCATCGGAATCGAGAGGGTTCGACATGGCGACGACGTTTATACAATTGTGTCGGGGATGGCGGCAGTGGTAATAGAAGGGCGCTGACGCTTGTCGGCGAAGCAACAGGGCGACGAGACTCGGCCGATTTGAAACTGATGCGGCGATGTAAAATAGATAGAGAATGGGTCGCGGAGAAGCAGAGTGATCAGGAGCACAGGCTGGTGAGCAATGATGTAGAGCAGGCAGGGCTATGCGCACGAAGACAGGCTAGATGGGTCGAGTGAGGCAAGCGTACGAAGTGGCCGTGCAGCGATGTCTAGCGGCACGAGGCAGCTGCTGATGTCACCCGGTTCGCCGTGGTCGCTGGCAGGTTTTAGTGGACCAACCTTTGCTGCAGCCAGGTACTTAGTACGACTACTACCTAGCACTACTACTAGTAGGTACATACTACTAAGTAGGTAGGTAGGGGAAGACCTACTAGTCAATAAATCACTAGCGGCTGCCTCGCCTGGACACGTGACACAGCCACATTGCCAGGGTAAAACAAGACAGGCGGGCAGAACTTTTCACGTTTCTTTTCCTTCCCTTTCTCTTCAAAGTTGACCACCCGGCGAATGAAGAAAATAGGCTTGATGTCGCGACTTAGTCAAATCGGCATCAAGTTGATATAAGCCGGGGAGAAGGACGCGGGAGAATATCTTGCGCGGCGCTTCTAAGAATTGGTGATTCGAACCGACGTTTCCCGATCCCGTTGAGTGCTCGACATTATCAGCCAGCCACGGATGCTGGGCATGGCTGATTCCATTGTTTGCGTGTCCGGCACGATTAGACAATAAGCTTCTCTTCCGCGTCAAAAAAGTTGTAAAAGTTGACATTACATCGCTGCCGCCACAAACAGCTTGGCCGCAAGAGTCTGCATTCCGCTGTTTGCTTGTCCTGGACACCGCGGTCCTTTGTGTGCTTGTTCGGGGCATCCCCCGAGGCGCCCGGGTTCGGGTTCGCCAGGGCAGCCTTTGGTCAAGTGAGCATTGTATCGTCAGCTTACTGGTTGTTGAGTGTTGGGGGTTTCCCCATTGGAGACAGCCGGCCTGAGTCGCCGAGACGGCCGAATGACCCAGGTGGCCTACACTAGTCCCAACTGATGATCCATTGGGGGGGCTTAGAATCGCGAGGTACTTTGCTTCACGCTGCTACATGTGCTTAACGGCATGTACCTGGTAGTTGCCGTTGACTATTACATACGTCGATGACGGCGTCGTGCAAATAAATCATAAAACTCCGTGACTCGCTGCTCCTTCGACCTGTACAAGACATAAAAAAGTAAGCATAATCATAGTTTCTCGTCCTTTCAGAGCCCAGAGTCGACAAAACATCGCTTTCTATCCCCCATTCGCGCACCGATTTCCCTGTTCGCATCGCCAATGCCATCAGCGCACCGCCCGGCACACCCTCAGAGGGCCGATGCCAACCACATGTGAGTCTGAACTTTGAACTGCGTCATTCTGCATGCAGCCACGGCCCTTCCAATCCGCTAGACTGTGCGCTGCTGGCCCAAAAAAATCCCCCCCCCCCCATGGCATAACGTTGGGTCTTTCCGATGGGAAAGGCGCCACCGATTGCCTGGATCGAGTTCGACATGGCTCGCTGTGCCAGTCTAGTTGTGCCGAATGGATTCGGCTTCATCAAAACGTCCGCTCCTCTACCCTCATTGCACTTTGCACTCCGTGCTAGCCCTGTTTTAAACATCTGCTAATCCGGGTCACTGACTCGTTCTCAATCATCATATCTGCGTTGTGTGTTTTTGGTCCTATGCGCTTGCTGTCATCATGGTAAGCCCATTGGTTAACCGACTTCATAGAAAAAAGGTAGCCATTGTCGGCAGTGGCTGTTCTGGAATCGCAGCCCTGTGGGCGCTCAACCGTACCTATCACGATGTTCACATGTACGAAGCGGCCGACCGCCTCGGCGGCCACACTAATACTGTGCAATGGAGTGTCGGCAAGTTCAAGACGGCTGTAGATACCGGATTCATTGTGTTGAATACTGCGACATACCGTGAGGAGACCCGAATCATTACATCTTCCACCTCTGCTCGATACTAACGCTTCGTGGCAGCCAATTTCATCAACTTTCTCAACAAAGTGGGCGTAGAGACGGAACCTACAGAGATGACCTTTGGCGTCTCGCGCGATCACGGCATCTTTGAATGGGCTGGCACAAATCTCAATGCCATCTTTTGTCAACGCCGGCGCATCTTTTCTCCACGTATGTGGCGCATGATCTTCGATATTGTGCGCTTCAACCAATTCGCCCTCGACCTACTCATTAATGACGACGACGACGACGACTCTACCGATACCAGCACCAAGTTTCCTGCCAAACGGGCCCGACAGTCAGAGACAATAGGTGCTTATCTGGCCCGCGAGGGCTACTCTGACGCGTTTCGTGACGACTATCTACTACCTATGGCCGCGGCAGTATGGAGCACCAGTCCCGACAAGTGCGGCCTCGATTTCCCTGCTATAGCTCTGGTTCGATTTCTATGGAATCATCATCTGCTTTCGACCGTGGCTGCGCGCCCGCAGTGGCTGACTATTAAAGAGGGCGCCCAAGCGTACATCGATGCCGTTATGAAGGGCTTTCCGCCGAACCATCTACATCTTAATACAGCTGTCCGCTCATTAGACAATAGTGCTGACGGCCGTGTGCTTCTGAGTTTCGAAAATGGCAAGACAGAGGCATTTGATCATGTTATCCTTGCCACCCATGGCGACCAAGCTTTGGCAATGCTTGGTGGATCGGCTACGGCTAAGGAGCGTTCCATTCTTTCATGCTTCCAGACATCACAAAATGAAGCCGTTTTGCATTCCGATACCAACTTCATGCCGAACAACAGGCGAGCATGGGCTGCCTGGAACTACCTGACCGTGTCCTCCCCCTCGACAGGCAAGGCCAACATCGATAAGGTCTCGCTCACTTACAACATGAACATTCTGCAACATATCCCTAAGCTCCCATTTGGCGATGTTCTCGTCACGCTAAACCCGCTGCAACGTCCGCGCCAATCCACCGTCCAGGGCCGCTTCTTTTATTCCCACCCACTGTATACACCAGCCGCCTTCCGCGCCCAAGGCGAGTTGCAGCATATCCAGAACAAACGTGGTATTAGCTACGCGGGCGCGTGGACCAACTACGGTTTTCATGAAGATGGCTTCAGCAGTGGGTTAGGCGTCGCTCAGAGCCATCTGGGGGCGAAGCTGCCATTTGAGTTTAAGGACTCGACGTATAGCCGAGGTAGGAAACCGCAGCTCGGCCTGGCTGACTATGTTCTGCGATTCATCATCTTGCTTATCCAGCTCTTCATCGTGCTGACCTTTGACCGCTTCACGGCTTTCGCTAAGAGACGGAGCTTGCTGAGTGGCGCATCCAAGACATGCCAAAGGAAGCTCGATTGAGAGAATCATGCCTTGCGCACTTGAATTTTGTGACTTCAGGAATCCTGCATTAGCGTGTTACTTATTATTTACTTGCATTGTATATGATATTCCCTAAAAGATAATATTATGTTAATACATAAATTATGCACTGTTTGATTCTGCCGACTACTAGTGGAGTGACATCTACTGCCGCCGCCGAAAATTGGCCCATGGCCCACTCATTTTCGATGCCTGTAACGGCTGGTGCTGCTGGCTCGATTCTCCGACTTCATGTCAGAGCAGATATTGAAGCTGCCAGCGAAGCTATGATGAACAGCTCCCGTTATCTGGCGCGGTCGGAGCCGACACGATGGGTCTGCTACTTCTGCCAAAGCACGCGACAACAGCCCCGGCGGCTTGATATGCTTTCCTTCCGCCGCAGGCTCACCAGCACGACAGCGCACCGAGCCCAGCCACAGCCGGACCGAGCGACCGCCCCGTCGATGCAAAAGATGCGCGAGCACTATAATAAAAAGAACAGGACAGTCATGTATGAAACAAGAGACGCCCAGGGCTTCCTCTCGACCAACTGTCATACTGCAATGCGCGATGTTGGTCATGTGCTTATTTATATCCTCCCTCGGGATGCAGGAACTATACCCTGAGCGCGATTCTCGGCACCGTAGCTTTCTCCTACGGCTCTGTCCCAATGTACAAAATGGTACGACTTGCTGTCGGCTCTGTATCCGCGGCAACACCACAGACTCGGCTGACTTTCCGCCCGCAACGGCCATGCCTGGGCCGTGGGCGAGGAACGTATAGATTTGCCAGAAGACCGGCTGGGGCGGCCAGCCGATCCGCATCCAGAGCGACGGCAGCGAGCAGGACATCTCGAGCCGCGTTGTTCCCGTCACGACGGCGAAGCGCATACGCGTCACCTTCAACGCCTCCGTGTCCGATGTGCTCCCCTGGAAGTTCACCCCCCAGCAGCGCGAGGTGCGCGTGCTCCCCGGCGAGACGGCCCTCGCCTTCTACACGGCCACCAACAAGGGCGACAAGGACATCATCGGCGTCGCCACCTATAGCGTCACGCCCGCGCAGTGCGCCCCGTACTTTAGCAAGATCCAGTGCTTCTGCTTTGAGGAGCAGCGGCTCAACGCCGGCGAGACGGTCGATATGCCTGTCTTCTTCTA
Source organism: Niveomyces coronatus (assembly GCA_018831755.1). Lineage (NCBI taxonomy): Eukaryota > Fungi > Ascomycota > Sordariomycetes > Hypocreales > Cordycipitaceae > Niveomyces > Niveomyces coronatus. The sequence continues at coordinate 24,739 of JAFEME010000304.1, forward strand.
CCTCGACCCGGATCTGCTGACCGACCTCAACATGAAGAATGTCGAGACGGTGACGCTGAACTATACATTCTTCAGTGAGTTCCAGACTCTACATGTGTCTAATCGACAAAGTGTTACTTTTCGTGATCGTAGACATATCTCTGACCATTTTGTGCAGAGGCGCGCTATGACGACAACGGAAAATTCACACCACCTGCAGCGGTATAATATAAGCCTATGTGGCTGCTCGTTTGTATCACTACTCCTGTTTATCTCGCATATAGCATCTGTACAAAACGTCAAAAACACTTCTGTGGACGATCGTGGCGGCTACGACCAGTGAGTGACATTAGCCTGTTTATTTCTGTTGGGCAATAGATATTAGAAACCAAAATCACTAGGCTGCAAGAAGATGTTGAAAAGCTTAAACAGTAACATCTAGTAAATATTGCAAGCCCAAGCACCTCTATAATTCTGGCGCAGTGTCGCTGCAGACGGAATCTCGAATTGCTGACATAATCAATCTCATCAATCTTACCTGCGCCTACCTCCTATTGTCCACATTTACCCTTTTGCATCACGTGCTCTCCACCGCCCTTCGTCTAAATTTCGCCCACAACGTGGTGCTGCTGGCCAACATTTTCGAAAAGTACCTCCTTTTCAACCGCACGTCGACAGAAACTTCTCACGACGGACAATCACAAGGGATACTCACGTCTTTGACACCAAAAAATCCAGCAAAATGGTCAAGGTCAACACCAGTGAGTGCAGCGTTCTTTTAGAAACCTGATGATGAAAAAAAAAAAAAAAAAAAACAATCGTGCTGACAGTGGCTCGTTTTTTCAGACGTCTCGGCTTCCCGCCGCAAGAGCCGCGCCGCTCACTTCAAGGCTCCCTCCAGCCAGCGCCGTGTCATCATGAGCGCTCCCCTGTCCAAGGAGCTCCGTGAGAAGTATAACGTATGTTGGCGTCCTGCCCGTGAGGTCTCGTCAATTGCCTCGGCGCTCTGCTAAACTTTGTGGCGCCCAGGTCCGCTCCATCCCCATCCGCAAGGACGACGAGGTCACCATTGTCCGCGGCACCAACAAGGGCTCCGAGGGCAAGGTCACCTCTGTCTACCGCCTCAAATATGTTATCCACGTCGAGCGCGTCACCCGCGACAAGGTCTCTGGCCAGTCCGTCAACCTCGGCATCCACCCATCCAACGTCGTCATCACCAAGCTGAAGCTTGATAAGGACCGTGAGGACATCCTGGCCCGCTCCAAGCGCGGTCGTGAGCTGGCTGCTACCAACAAGGTCACCGCCTAAAAAAAGGCGGTCTCTGGACAATCTCTTCTCGCGCATTGTGGATCGGAAAACAACCTGGTACATGATGTGCGAAAAAAAGATGCGTGATCTGTGTCGAGGTCTATTCATTTTGTAGACCTCTTCTACTATGGTCAACAGTATCAACGACTTCGAATGACTTTTGCAAAACAACCCAGCGGGACCAAAAGGGAAAATAGGGGAAATGGGCATTATACTCTGGCGTTTTTTTCTATTACTCGAGTAATGTTTTGAGCGGTCGAGAATTTCCCAACCCTTTCGGGTAAGGGTTGGGACAACTCGAACAGGATAGATGAATTGAGAATTTCACAATTCTCAATGGCCACTTCACACAAAGCGAGAACGAGAAATACTCTTCTCATTTGTGCAGTGCTCCATGGGAGGCGTTTCCCGAAGTCTGTTCTTGCTCCTTGCACGCTCCCGCAAATCCTGATGTGACACAGGACGTGCTTGTGTCCGCCGGTGATTGTAGACTTTTGGTTGCACTCGTAGCCCACCGTGTAGAGTTGTGTGTGTACCGCTAGGATATCTCCGCGTTGGCCTTTTTTTTACGTGATGGTCTTCGAGGTATACGACTGGCGAAGAGTAAACCGAGTAGCTGGCTTCCTACTATCATAAGCCTCTACTTCTTGCCCGAAGATTTTCATCGAGAGCGATTGTCATGAATATGGAAATTTGATGGTGAGGAACATGAAAAGTGAAGTTGGTATTGCCTTTTATCTTCGCCAAACTCATTGAGGCTATGAGTGAAATGGACCAGAGTCGTCATAACAATAGTAGAGGACAAATTCTTGCCGCAAGTCGCTCGATCCCCAAAGCATAATCTCGTCAATTAAAAGTAGCACGTGCTAATTTATTTCATACAATGCTCCAAAGTCCTAATGCATATCTCTCGGTCAGTAATATACGAATTCTCTTCGTATTCTAAGTATAGTCCTTCCCTCGCTGCCGCCTAAATCCCTTTAAACTGGCAAACGAGCAGCAACGGCGCAGACTTGTGTACCACTGCTTTGTACCTTCGCCGCCATGCTTACCCGCAAGATGAAAGGCAGCGGACCTCACCGACGTATCTATATTTTTGCAATCCGAGTTTGAAGCCCAATATGTAGCCCCAAAGATGGCAGCAAAAGAAATGCAAACTCTGAACAGCTAACTGATGCGATGTTATTCATACAAGGTCGTAAGTATGGCTGGTGTAATTCATGCCGAAGCTAAAACTTTTTGATGTCGTTGAAGTTGGGTCTGTTCATAATTCGTAACGACGTGATTACTGAGTCAAAATACCCCGAGGGCTGTAATTGTGTAGGCTGCCTTCGCGAGCTGAGTCGCTTTCATCTGCTATGGTAGCGGGCATGTTCTCTTTCTGAACAGCCGGCTGTGACTGCATTTTACACGGAGATATGTCGCCGTTCTCAACGGGCTTCCCACTTATGTTGGACGTTCGCGAGGGCATGCTCGCGTTGGCAATCGTTGGAGCCAGAGACGATGATGCATTTCCAGGTGGATACTGTGGAAGAACGCCCTGTGCAGTTGCGGAAGAAAGGGCGCTGGGAACGGCCCGGCCGCTGGACTTGCCTTTGTTGAGCATACTCTGCCAAAATTCGTTGCGAGATCGAGTTCTGGAGAATGATTAGCTGGCGATGAGGTACAGAGAGATGGGTCATACCCCGTGGCGGTTGTGCCCTGCCGTCCTTTGAAAAGAATGCTCCGTCCATCCTCGCCATCTTCGGAATCAGAATTTACTTTGGTTGAGACTGATCCTTTCTTAGACGCATAGGCAACCTGGCCAAAGTCTTCGACATTGCGACTGATCTTTCCGGAACAAGTTGTACCACGCTCTACAATGGAGCTGTCGATGCTCGACTCGCGGGCATCTGGCTTGTGCAAAGCTTCAGACTGGGTGGTCTGACCTAGACTGTTTCGGTGAAGTCGCTGACGAGGTTTTCCTAGCGAGCGAAAAGGGTCATACACAGATCCATTGATACTGCGCGCACCTCCGCTCTCGGTTTGTCCATCTTCGAGGGCTTCGTTTGATCCGGATGATAGATCACGGGCCGGAGACGGTGGATAAAAATCCTTACCATCGAACTTCGGCAGACCACGCTGCAAGTGATGTGGAGCCTTGCCCCAATACATGTGCCGAGCACGGAGCTCATCATCTGTAAGATCTCTCACATAGTGATAGCCAATCTCTCGCGCCTTTTCTTTGCTGAGGCCGGTCGGCAGCATACCGATCAAATACGGAACGCGTGCTTGCTTTGCTGACGCAAGATACAATCGCTCCACCGACTCATTCTGAGGCTGAAAAGGCGGTGCCAGAGCTGCACTGACAGGTAACGTAGACGTCTTCCTGGCCGGTTCGCTTGCCATCACTGAACAACTGCTAAGTTTCTTCGGCGCAAAGAGATTAACGGACTTTGTGGAGTTGATTCCGTGGTTGAAGGGTGATTCTTTGTCGCGCCATGAAGTCTGTGTAGAGTGGCCCGCAGCTTCATTCGTATGGCTGATTGACGTCTGTCCCAAAGGTCTGTCAAGGGCTGCATGCGGCGTGGCATGAGCGACTGAGGAGATAGACGAATTTTCTCCGATTTTGGGATAGTGGGTTTCCTCGAAAGCTCTTTGATTTTCAAGATTCTTTTCAAACTGCTGAACTTGTTGTCGGACTAGATGTGCCTGATATTCCATCCATTTTTCATCGATCTGATGTTTGTTGTACAGAAGCTGGTCCTCTAGATACTTCAAAGACCCTCTCAGTACATCAATTTGCTTCTTCGTGATTTCGCTGGGACGGATAGAGGATATTGGAGGAGTTCCCAAGGAGGCTGTCGTCTGTGCTGCGGGGGAGGTTTCCATGGATGGGCTTTGCTTTGCCGTCTCCATTGACTTGTCAGACTTGCTCGGAGCAGACACAGTGACAGTCTTGGCCGAAGACGTTGTTCCCTGACTGACGCCGCATGCCGTCACTGGGGAATTGGGAAATCCGGATAGAGTGGAGAATGGGTAAGGGAAGAAGGGCGGATTGGGTGGCATGGGCCACTGACCATTGAAGTAAAATGGTCGTCCTAGATCAACTTGGTTTGGGACTGCGTGCCCTGGAGACTCGGCTCTGTCCTGACGATCATCAACTCCGTCTTGCTGGTGCCTTGAGGCCTCCTTTTCAGCGGCTTTGGCAGTTGAGGTTGCTGCCATTGGTGTCGGTAGGCAAAAGGCATTGTACATATGCCAAGGAAACATGGGATAAACAGAGCCATGCATTGTCGGGGCGTAACCCGAGTACATGGGATGAACAGCAGTGAAAGAGGCATGAAATCCACTTGAAGGCACGCCTTCACCCACATCCTTCTCGGAAGGACGCGAGGAGAAGGACGCAGTCGCTTGGGGCTTCTCTTTGGACCATTTACTCGTGGGTGACGATACCATTCTTGTGTTGGGAACGATCCGGCCGCCTGCGGTGACTCTGACATGAGTGGGCGAGACGACAGCTTTGTAAAAACGCTGGAAACCTTCGTCTTTCTGAGCGATCAGGCCGGATGGCGCAGATATTGGCTGCGGCTCGCCAGATTCGTGTTCTGTCCGGCCTCGATATCTCCATTCAGAGTCTGTGCCATCAAGCTGCTGAGCTGGGACAGAGTTATCATTGGCAGCTAGTGAGACATCTTCCGGGTCTTCTTCCACGATGAGTGGGAGGGGACGATTGATTGGGAAGCGGAGGATATCCTCTAGAAGAGTGTCAGGCATCGAGCACATAAACCAGATGAGGCTTGATAGAGCGACGAGGCTTACCGACAGTCACGTCTTTCTGCAATTTTCGGCATATCTCATCATACATCTCGTTTCTCGCAGAAACGGCTTTCATCCGCAGCAAGTCCTGTGCGGTGTACGTGACTGGTGCCATTTTGGTCCTCAGAAAGGCGAAAAAGAAGTAGGAACGGTGGTTGTCTGTCGAGTACCACAGGAACAAGGTTGGATACCCTCGAGGCGATCCAACGGAACGAATATTGGCGCAAATGAAGATCAAGATAGGGGCAATCTGCGTCCAAAGTCTGGATCCGTCAGCAATTTTCTGGGCGTCCAGTTGTGATTGAAGAAAATTTGGCAGGTTGTCGCGAGGCGAGAATTGGTGCAGAATGCTGAGCATGTTCAAGTTGCCAGTAAGACGAATAGTGACTTGAACGCAACGATGGTGATTGTGAAGCAAGGAATGTTTGATGTGCAGCGTAGTCGAGGAGCCAAGTAGCCGGTCCTCATATTGCAACGCTGACAGCCAGCGAAGCAAGCGCTTCGACCTTTTCGAGCGGGTGAGGGTCATGGTGGCGAGGCGCTATGCGTGGTATGTATAACGTTTCTGAAATAATGCTAATCGTAGCTTTTCTCCATTTTAGAGATTGTTGACAGAAAATGTTCAGGGCAACTGGTGCAGAAGTTGAAGCAGAGTACTAAAGAGTCGAAAGCGGCAAGCTGTGTAGCGAGACCAGTTTGCGAGGCAGATGCTGACGGCCTGATGTGAAGCAGATTCTATGTGCGGGGATGGAGAAAGATGCCGGAACCATGGAGAGGCCGGCTGCTCCAAACGCGTCGCTTCTTCAGACTCGAGCCGAACTCTTGTTGCGGCAGGGTTGTTTGGAGTAGAGAAGTTGGGGCGTGCGTGGGGAACTCGGTGAGAGGAAAGTGAAAGAAGGAAATCAGCCAGCTTACCCAACAGCTGCCAGCGAGAGCAATCCGCGACCGCACGTGTATGCATACAAAGATCAACCGGAAATTCCAACCCGAGAAAGAGAAGCGGTCGTCGTGAATTGACAAGTTAGGAAGCCGTGGCAGATGGAGTGGAATATGGGAGTTGGTTGGAAAGTCATCGAAGGAAGACAATAATCACAGAGGAGCACAGAAGACGACGGTGGCGAGGAGGAGGGACCGGACAGTCGAAGCCAGGCATCACCTTGTGGTTCTATCTAGGCAGGTACGATGTAGGGAAGGAGCGCTTCGGGGCCGACTTTCCAGCGTAATGTTGTCGACATTGCTTTTACTACTAGTAGGTAGGTAGTAGTAGAAGCAGTATTGAATCTATATTGACCATCGGAAGACGGAACCGAGACGAATCGAGCGTGTCGCATCTTGATGCCCTAAAAACCGTGCATATCGGAGAGTTTTGGAGGAAGCGAAGCTACACACGATTTGTGCTTATCATGTTACGTGTTCGAGTCACAAGGCTGGTACACACGATGTCGAGTTTCGGGCTCTTGACGGGCTCTGACCAGAGGTACTTCGCGGTACAAATCCCTCTGTGAGGTAGCAATTCATATCATGGTAAGGGGAGAACCTGGCAGGTAAGTATCCCCTGGTAGCAGTCCGTGTTCGTGTCACGACTACGGCCTGCCAGCTGTCAGCAAAAGCGCATACGCGGCAAGACCCGCAAACGCCAGTGCCCAAGCGAATACAGCACGCTGCCGGGTTGTATTTGCTAATCAACTTTGCTGAGGCCCTCAACCAAGAATATACCCCCTTCTAGAGGCTTTAGATGGTAGTAAATATATGGACCGGAAAAAGGCATGCCAGATCCAAAATGTGCTCAGTCTCGAGCTTTGGCTTTTCTATCGTCCGATTTTCGCCGGTTGGCCGTCACATTCATACCGGGCATCCAGCCGGCATCACTAATAACTCGCTGGCTCTCCGTGTATTTGGCATCCTGTTCCCACTGCTTGCGCTCCCACGTGCGCCTGTCGTGAGTGGCGCGGGTGAATCTCCACGCCTCAGTGTCGGCCATGTTCCACGCTTCCAGAGATGCTCTGCGTCGCTTCTCCGCTGAGGACTGCGGCAGCCTCACGGCATCCTTGGCCCGATCGAGAATGACAAGCTTCCGCTGTCTGGCCTCGGCGGCGGCTGCGCGCCCGTGTACAAGATCCGGACGGTCCTTGTCATTTATGTGGTCCGACGGCACGGGACTCTCCGATTTGCCATCGTCGATGATAGTTTTCGGAATGGCGAAACCGAAGCGCCAGTCGAGCTGTGGGGGAAATGGGTCTTCGGCCGTTATCCAGAGGGCGCGGCTATCGGCTGTTTCGCCGGCTACGGCTCTTTTGAAGTCGAGAACTCGGCGGTAGCGCGATACGCCGGACCCGAGAAAAGCATCCGTGACTGTGTTCAGCCACGGGTCGCGCTCGGATTCCTCTCGGATCCAGGTGGCGTTGAACCCTGCCCTGATGTTGTCTACCACGGTGCGCGTCCAAGGATGCGGCACCATGCCAATGGTAAAGACGTCGGTCTCGTTTCTGAAATCCTTGGATTTTCGGACCACGAGAGGAGTCGTGGCGCCGCAGGGACCGCACTTGGGAAGGTTTGGCGGACAAGAACCTGCGAGTGGCGTTTGTGGGCACGAAGCCAGAGCATCGGCGAGATCTGTCGCGTTGCTGAGCATGACGTCCATGTGCTCCGGAAACGGCTCGATGATGTCGATGCCGCGCGCAAAGGAATTCTGCCAGGCGGACTGTAGGTGTGCGTTGATGAGCTGGTTACGTAGGATTCCAAAAGTGGCCCGATTCTTCTTCCTGAGGAGCTTGGGATACTTCTTGGCAATGATCGTAGCATTGTAGAATGCCAGCATTGAAGTGACATTTGCTTCGGCCACGATGTCATCTTCGATGATGTCGAGCAATGTCGTCGTAGGATTCGATGCGATTGCATCCAGAACTTTGCGCACCGCCGAATGTATTTGTTCTTTGGCGCCCCAAAATAGCGCATTACCAAGCCCGCCGGCCCTGGTGAGCGCTGTGTATCCGCCGCGACGAAGAGAGGCCAGACGATTATTGTCGTTGCCCATGGGAAAAAGAACAGCCTCAGACAAAAGGCCACCGTCCGTCGTATCCCACGCAAGCCAGCGAAAAAGCTCTCTCCTCAACTCAGAACTGACTTGAGCCGATGTCGCTTCGCCATAGAGGGGGTTCTGCTTCGCCTCATCGGGGCCGAGAATCAGAGGCCTGAAGCCCCGCGCCCACCAAGCCCGCCGCCACATCAAGAGCAATTCCGCACCGGTATCGTTCCTGCCGGGCTCGAGCTCGTCATCGGGATCAAAGTAGCAATAAATCGGCTGTCGGGTATTCAACTCCGGAAGTAGAGTCCTTTCGTCGTCGAGCGTGACCTCCTTCGAAAACGGCTCGGACAGCCCCTTAGGATCGGCAAGCCAGGACGAGCCTCCATACGTATCGTGCCTCTGTCGCGGCGGCGGCCCCGATCTCGCGTCGGGGAGCCGTTGCGCGCCCTCGTGGGCTGCCGCGGGGACTCGAGCAGCCGGTGCCGCCCTCCGACCGCCCGCAGACGCAGAGACGAGCGCGCTCAGACAGCAAAACGCCAGGACCGAAGCGCCGAAGAGAGCCACGACGAGCCGGCGACGAGACCTCGGCAGCCCCATGGACGGTATTTGCTTAAGCATGGCGCGGTCGCGCGGGTGGACGCGGCAAAGTCCTAGAATGACGTCGATGCGGTGCTTCTCAGGGACTGAAGGTGGCTGGCTTCCATGTCGAACGGAGATGGGAAATGCAAAGCGATAAGAAGTTCTCCCTCAGAGTGATTGTGCTTCGCGAGGCGTGGCCCTGATCGTCGTGCTTTAGGAAGGGTTCGAGAAGGATGAGCGCCGTCGCCGGGGCCCCACGACGGTGGCATCCTTTTTAGCCCACGGCCGCACGCTCGAGACTGTTGGGAGAGAGGTATGCGGCAGGCAGCCATTCGGGGGCGGCAGACAACCAATGTATAGTCATCTTGCGCGGGAGAGGCAGTACGGCTACATATTCTCAATGAAGTTTGGATTCGAATGGAACGAATCAAAATAAATACACATCGTCGCACGATCGTGATTGTGTTGTATCTAAGCTGACTAATCATCGAGAATGCAACGAGGCAAACGTGATGGACCGCAAATCGTGGGCAAAACGATAGCATTCTGCTTGATAGAAGTTGCCCGTCGACGCCACTATGATAAGTTCCTCTCCGAGAACTTGTTATTCGTCGAAAGGATTGTTGCCAGTGGACTCGTGACGATATCCCTCTTGTGTGTGTAAAGTATTATCTCATTGCTGCTACGACTTCTCATTCCAAAATAAGCTCTTGTTGCTTATATCGCTGCAATTACCTACTCGTCGCACCATTTCCTGTCGTCGAAGTTGGGCAGATGACTCATCACTTTTGCGATGCAATCTGCGAAAAGTCTGCCGGCAACGTCCATCCATACCTGGGAACCTGGTCGCGAAACGTGTTCAGCGCCCTGCTTGCGTTGTAGTCTTTGCTGAGCATCTTCTTCGTCCTCGCCATCCGTGCCGGCCGCTCCCTCTCGCCGATCGCTTCCCGGATCTGTACCAGAACGTCGTCGATGTTGACGATGGGATTCCAGCCCGAGCCCGTCAGCAGCTCGAGGCACACCGCGCCGCCAGTAGTGAGATGCCCGCCGCCCCCCCTGTTGGAGGACAGAAGCTTCGGGCGCACGGCCCGCACGAAGGGCGGTGTCGCGGGATACCGGGGCCCGAAGCGCAGCTCCAGGACGATGCTGCGACATCCGAGCTCCTCCATGTCTCTGGCGAGCGGTAGCCCCTTGTCAAAGTCAAACAGCTCAACGATCCATTGGAATACATTTTGACACTGCTTGGCATGTACGTAGTATCCACAAGAGAGACCTCGAGAGCTCTCTTGGAGTTCGGCGAGGTCATCTAGATCTTTGCAGAGCCTGTCTCTTGCCAGCGTCGACGTAGTGGCCCAGGCCGGCGGCGTCAGCAGCCGCAGCGATGCCGTCACCAGCTGTGAGAGGTCCAACACTGGTCCTGAAAGCCCTTGGGCGGATCGAATAGCAGGTTGGCTACTCTGTGTCCTGGCTCGCTTGGCCGGCTGCAGCGAGAGCAGAGATAGCTCGGGGCTTGCCGAGGCTGACCGTTTCATTGGTTCAGAATACTTCTGTGCGTTGTCGGTTGCAGCGGCACTCAGATAGAGCTCAACGTCGTTCCCATTGTAGGCAAACTTGCCGTTAGATTTCTTGAGCGGATCACTCGGATCCGATTTTGAAGAAAAAGCGCGCCGCGCGTAGGGCCGTGCGTTTATTGGTATTCTCACTGGCGTCTTATGATTTTTTGCGCCATACCAGAGCTGTCGTTGGGCATCTTGCTCGAGGTAGTTTGGACAGTCTTGTTGTTTTGACTCGTAAGACGGAGTCTGGATGGCGTCAGGGGTCGGATTGATGCGTAGCAATAAATAGCGGCACTGGATCCAGTTGAGATTATTCACAACGTAATGAGGAGTCTGGTTTACAAACTCCTCCGGCTTGTTGATGACCTCACATATGGCAATGGCGCATGAAGGTCTGAGCTGCGAGCCCGGCCAAATGGGTGCCTATATTTCAATGTTTGTTGAATCAGTAAAGAAGCACAAATCGGGTAACCACCCCCCCC
>JAFEME010000305.1:0-35339 GCA_018831755.1 Niveomyces coronatus
TAGTTTTTTTTTTTTTTTTTTTTTTTTTTAATTTGAATTTGCCACCATTCCCCTTTTGCTCGCTCATCTCTCACCGGCCAATCGTCGGCGTTGTACCTCACCCAGGGCGCTATTGCCGCTAAGAAACGCGACCACGCCCACCACGCCAATGGCGGGAAGAGTTTGGAACAGGTTCCAGCGGCTATAGTAGAGAAAGAAGACACCCTCCATGGCCACGATGGAGCTATAGAACACAGCGTGCGCGACCGGCGCGGAGCCCAGCGCTTTGCCGGCATGGCTGAGATTCGCACCGAGAACGAGCCACTGCAAAGCAACACCAACCCACGTTAGCGGGCTGCTCAGGGAGTCGTATATACACACCACTTACACTGATAAACAAGACTGGGACTGCGCCAAGTACAGCCGCCGCGAATACGAGTGAGATGATTTTGGGCGGGTTCTTAGGATCTGCGCGGAAGATGTGCTTGATTTCGGGACGCTTGCCGTAGCGCATAGGAGCCTCATATACAGCTTCGCTGCCATTGGGGTCGAGTGTCACGTCAATCTCAAACACGGTCGCCACCACCGCCTTGGAGGCGCCAAAGGAACCGAGAACAATCTTGGCCTCGAGCGGCGTGCTGAAGTGTAGAAGCGGCACGGGGAGATCTTTCTGGGTCTGTATCAATCTTGTAAGCACTCTATCCTTTCGTCCCGAAACCGCTGTGAATGTGGTTGTGAGGCGTCTGTGGGCACGAGGCATACCAGTTTCACGGTTGCCTTGCCAGACTCCTTGACCGTCAAGGGAAACGGAGCTTCGAGCCCGGAGGCGGTCTCTCGGAGAACGAGAAACGCCTGGTGCGGGCGCTTCGCCTTGGAGCCCTCCTCGGCCGTGAGCGCGAGCTTCAGGGTACTCGCGTGGCCCAGCGATAGTCGTGTCTTGATGCGGGCCGCGGAAGTGAACCTATGATAAATCAACAAGAGACCTTGCCGGCGCTTTCCCTCAAACAGTCGCGATTGATGCGCCGCAAGCAGGAGATAGGTCGCCCGTACTGTTCCGTCGTGGTCTCCTTGCTGCCCTTGGTGGAAACCGTCACGGATCCGTCCTTGAACCCCCATTGCGATGCAGCAGATGCCACAATGGACAGGGCCAGTAGCGCAGTACCGAATGAGAATCGCATCCTGTTCTCTATGTGTGGCTGTCGTGGTAGGTGATGTCGCCGGCGTTTGCAGCTTCGAGTCGACGATTCGAAAAGGACACAGCTCCAGCTACTGGTTGCTCGCAGCACGTGCATGATTGGCTGGCAGCCCCACTGAAATCTTGCCTCAGCAATCAGTGTGTGTGACGGCAATATCTATATACATGAATTACACGCAATCATTTCTCGAGAACAGTGAAAAAAAAAAAAAAAAAAAAAAAAAGTTTCAGTATTCCAGCTGGCTTCTGGGGCTAATTCAATTCTAACATATATAATTCTTTCGATACGGACGTATCTGTTCTAAACTCTTCTCTACCTGGGCCTTGCCCTCAACGCTGTATAGCAAGCAAATGGCCATATCAAACACCGACATGTCGTATATACCAAAACAATCGTAGAGACCAGCTAGAGAAATTCACAGCTCCGTCCTGTCCGTAGCATGCACCCCGCGCGAATCCGCGCGCCTCTTCCTCGTCGACGTCAGCCGCGGCAGCGTCCCGCTCAGGTCCATCCACTCCGCCGCAAAGGCCGTCACAATCTTTGCCCAGTCGCGCGCCGTCGGCACGTGCAGGTGCTCGCCGTCGTCCTCCATCTTGTGCCACACGTCCGGGAACGGCGACGGGATGAGATGCAGCACCTCGACGCCGCGCTGCATGAACGGCACGTGGTCGTCCAGCACCGTGCCGCCGGACCCGAAACCCCCGAAGCGGCTCGCCGGCTTGTCCTTGTCCGGCAGGAAGACCGCGTCCGCGCCGGCCTCGAGGAGGCCGAGCCCGCGCAGCCGCGCCTCGAGCGCCGCCATTTTCTGGTAGGCCCAGTGCGTGGTGAGGAAGTACGACGGCACCGACGGCCCCGGCGCGCCTAGCAGGTCTAGTAGCACGAAGAGGCTGATGGCGCTGAGCGACGTGCGGTACGCCGGCGCGGCCCCGGCCCTGGCGCCGCCGGCATCGCGCTCCCAGTGCGCGGCCAGCGCGCGCGCCCCGTACAGCGAGTCCTCGTCGGTCCACCGCACAAAAGCCTCCTCGCCGTCGAGGAAGATGATCTGCAGGCCCGTCGCCGGCTCGAGCGACGTGTCCGCCTCGCCTGCCGCCTCCATGGCCGCCCACCTGTCCTGCAGGGCCGCGTCCAGGCTTCTCGCCACATGCAGGAGCATCGCACACGGCGCCGCGCTGTCCGTCGCGCCGATGAAGCCGTCGGGCGTCAGCTTGCTGTCGTAGTGCGCCACCAGCGTCAGGCGCCCGATGTCGCCGGGCGCGGCCCACGGCGGATCTCTCCGTAGTATGATGTTTTGGAAGGGCACGTCCCTTTCCCCGGTCGCCGGCGTCTTGGACGTCGAGTTGTGCCACGTCTGCTCCCAGTCGGGCAGGTTGGCCCGGAAGAAATCTACCAGGTGCTGCTGCGTCTTGGTCTGGCCTGGCGTGCCGGGCACTCTGGGGATCAGTATCGGGGCGAGCAGCTTGCCATTTTTGATGTCAAAGTCGGATCCCGGCGAGGGAATGTTGCGGAGGTCGTCGTCCGTCAGCGGCGTGCCGGCGATGGCGGTCGCGAGAGGTGACAGCGTCCCAAGCGTCCAGAGCGCCCTGGACGCGCGCATCGTCCGCCAGCAGAGCGCGGCTCTGTTCGTTGACTCCTCCGACGAGCAGGCTGCCAATATTTTAGGCTTCGACTCCTACGTCAGCAGGCTGCATGAACAAGCAAGTCGGGTATGCGGATGGGAGATGCGGTGCGTACAGCGATAAAAGGTTACGACGCGAGTTACCAAGGTACGGTTGTATGGTTAATAGTCAAGTGGTGGGCCAAAAGTAATCGTGTAGTCTCCGCATTAGCTAACCTGACAAAGTCAGTCTTTTCTTTTGCTAGGATAATTGTAGTAGATAATTAACAACTACCCTCGAGGGATCGCTGCTGCAGCAGAGACCACAACACCTCACATCAAGATATGTGTCACATTGAAATGTCTCACAATAATTGGTTCAAGAAGTCATGGTCAGCGAAAGCTGATTGCTTGATTCCGAAGGTTTCATAACTCTAGTTCTTAGGTGATTACAATGAGCATATTGATATATATGCGTGTATACAACGTTGAAATCGCTGTCAAAAAAACCCTCGTGCGCCGTGCGAATGCAATGTTCCAGTTCCGCGAGAGAAGCAGGACGCGTCTCACAGAAACATGACTTATAGCGTCAGAGCGATCAGTGTCTGAGAACGCGCCGACCAAGACAGAGAAGTGACAAAATCCAGTTATCATCCATAGACGGCCGCCAGACACTGCGAAGGATGAAGAACGAGAAAAAAAAAGTTGCTCGTATTTGGTATCGCGTTCGTATAGCCTAGTGTAGCTTGGCCGCCCTATGAGCCCGCTCGTTGGCAATTTGCTTATCTTTGGGAATTGTGAGCGCAGTTATGCCGAGAAAGCTGCAAATGGCATTAATGACCACATACGCCCAGCGCAGGTAAACAATAGCAGCGAAGAAGAAGTAGGCCCAGAGGTAGTATAGCTCGAATGTAGAGCCGAGTTGGGGCAGCCCAAGGCGAGGCAGATTTGCGAGCACAGCACCACCACACAGAGGCCATAGCATGACGGTCCAGAAGGGAAAGGGCTGCCGCGTCAAATGCGCAAGAATCATTTTGGTGGTCAGGCGACCAAACACAAATGACATGGTACAACAAAAAAGTACCAGATGATTGTCCTTCATCAAGGTGCTATAGGGAGATGCAAGCCAAGCGATAATGGTGACACTGAAGACGGTCATGGGCGCAAGCTCGAGAAAGACAGGAGCCACGGGAAGCCCCTGCTTGCGGCGAGCCTGAATGACGTTGATGATGCAGAAGGGGATGTGCGTGCCCAGCAGGGAGAAAGCAACGAGGGGAACCCAGATATCCCGTACCGAGGTCTCGCCAAGCATGGCAGTCAGACCGGGCAGGCTGCCGCCGAAAACATCAGCCATAGGTTGACTCCATATTTGCGGTCCCCATATTCCGGAGGTGATCATGATGCCGCACGCAATTAACAATCCCTCAGTCGGGCCATTGATGTATCCGAGAAAGAGTGTGTGTGTGTGATAGGTCTCCCAGGTCGAGAAGAACATGGCGAGGCAAGGGCACAGGGCCGTGAAGACACCTGCGAAAGAAGTGCCGAGACCCATAGCGGCGACTTGGAAAAGACTAGCGAGGGTGCAGTTGAGAGAGTCGATACCATGATCGAAGAGCTCTCCGAGACCGCTAGACATGCCGGTTCGTCGGGCTTGCTTGCCGTCAACATTGTCCATCGTCTGGTACATGAAAAGACCAATCGCAAAACTAATGTAAAGCCAAGAGGGGCCCTGGAACGAGGGTATTAGCAAGAGACACGCAGGACACTCTTATTTGAAGAGAATACATACAGGACCTATCAGGTCAGGCATAAACATGACGAGCAAGGCAACGTTGGCCAAAATAAAGAAGAACCCAACCAGGGTCACCATGTTGGGAGCCATCCATAGCGGCACGAGGTTGACGAAGAAATTCCACTAGAACACAGTTTTGCCATGTTAGCAATGTCTAGTATGCGGAGTACAACGTTATTTTGCGTGTACGCGGTCGAGCTTGAGGAGAGGCCGCATTGCGAGGAACGAGGAAATCGACGGATAGGGCGAGACAGCGGAGGGGACAAGCGACATGCGTGACAGAATATATCGTACCCAAGGACCAAGGATGTATTTTGAAACGGGCGATTTGTCGACACTGGAGTACTTGTATGATTTCAGGTGAATGAGGGCATCGTCTGAAATACACTCGTGCTGCGCTTCTCCTGGAAGTTTGTCAGTGACGTGATGTCTTGGCAACGCCGCCGCGACGGGCGGCCCGGGGGCGGCTGCAGTCGGTTTAAGGGGAAGGCGGGCGGTTCGAGACTGAACAGTACGGGAAGTAGCAAAAAGAGTGACGTACTAGTATTGGGAGCCATGGTATCGTTTTCGCGACCAGCTGTATCCTCATTGAACAGCGGCAGAGACTCGTTCGCCGACATGATGATGAGCGGCAGCGGGGAGATGGAAATGGTGGGTGGGGGAGAGGGAGAGGTTATAAAGGGCTACCGCCCGAGAAAAAAAAATTATAGGTGGGAGTGACCTAGGCGATCGTCTAGGCGTGTAAGATGGGTTTTCTCTGCAAGGGCCGTCAAGGACTCGGAGGTTGTGGAGGAGGAGGAGGAGGCGTGCGTATACAAAGACAGGCCTGGTGTGAGGTAGGTACAGGACGGATAGATTCCAATCAAGTTACTTCCGTGCGTATAGGAGTAGTTGCAGCAGGAGGCGCCGCCAGATTGTTGAGAGAAAACCAACATGCGGGAGTAGCAAAGCATCGATTCGCTGAGATTTGGGCTGCCAGGTTTTGCTTAGCGTCATACCTGGGTACTACAGCACTTAAAAAAAAAAATCCCCCAACCCCAGTTCGCCTACAAGTACTGTACTGTGCCAAAGTTTTAGGGTGATCTTGAGCCTCGGAATGACGCGCTTTGGCTGGGCCTTATAAAGAACGGGGGGGCGTGGTGCGATAAATAGTTGGCAGCTGACGAGTCGTCACCGCTACTACTAGGAAAGAGAGGGTCCAACAGACACGTGAAAGCGAAGGCGGCTACAAAAGGCTTGACGAGGGTAGAGGGTTTTTAGCATCGAGTGATAAGGAACGGGAGACAAACATGACCCGATTTAGTGAGCAACTTTGCTTTGGAGGCTTTTCCCCTTGTAGCCTACCTCAATTCGATCATTCATAAATGCGAGATCGCATCACGAAATCGTGTTCTTTGTTGCTGCTTTGGGCCCCTGCTGGTCTTGCAGGTAATAATCAGCTACTACTACTAAGTAGCTGCACGACCCCAAAAGCATCTGTACCACTGCACAGGTCACAACAATCACAAGCCACGGCCGACGCTCTACAAACTTGCGACACGCGCTAAGGTGAAAGAAGACTATCTCATCAAATTCTCGAAACAAGGCAATGACGGAAGCACAAAACTCCACAGCTATCCTGTCACGGCCGTGGAATGCTACTGTCGGACCGCGTCGTGTTGTAGCTGCGTGTCGATTATGATTATGATTATGCTCGTACTTATGGTTATCAGTATATTCCGTCCACATGCCAGTTTACAAAATTAGATTCGCTCGAATGAACCAAAATCCAAACCAATGCTGAAAATCCGGAGCTCCATGGGAACATACGCATGCGCACGCGGGCACAGCAGTGACCCGTCACCGTCACCGATCACGTTCCCACCCACCGCTATAGCATCGCAAAACCGGCAAACATGCCCACAAACAAGACAGCAAGACCATATGAGCGACCTACGTCAAGAGACACACCTGCAGCTTTCTTGTTCTCCGCTGAGCTGCCGTCCGAAGAGCCCGGCGGTCCAGTGTAAATGCCGTTGCTGCTGCTGCTGCCGGTCTTGCTTGCGGATGCGGCTGTCGTCGTGGTAGTCGAGACGTTGTGTCGTTCAGGGTTTGTGGCGCCGCATTGGTGATTCTCGAGACAATTCGAAGCGCACATGTTATTTCCGTTGCAGCCCTTGACGCACTGGCGGCCCCATTCGGTGCAGACGAAGTAAGGTAGGCTGAGGCTATACTCAGAGACATTGGGCTGCTTATTGTCGCCGCAGAGGCAGCCGTAATGAAGGGTTTCCTGTAGCACAACAAAAGACATTAGTCGAATACTTCCCAACACCAGTCTCGATCAAATCGCGCTCATCGACATACCGGGTCGCAATCGTTGACAAGAGTCGTGCCTGGCTCGCTTTGTTGGCAAATATAGGGACAAGTGCGCTTCTCGTCGCGGCACCATTGTTCTAGAGTATAGCAGTTAGCAACCAGGACACTGCTTGAAAGTAGAAAGCCGTAGTCGCCTTACGTCTTGTGGTGATTGGCACCGAGGATGGGTCAATCGTGTAGTCGGCGTAAGCGAGCGTTGCCACGACTGTCACGGCGACCAGGCCAGCCGACTTTGACGACACCATAGTTTATGAAGCGGAAGGTCGTGCGGCGGAGATCAAGGTGAGCAAGACGTGTCCAGCAATTCGACAGCTGGAATGTGATCACTTCGAAGAGCGAACTCTCTCGAGACGGGAGGAATATTACCGTTGCGGTTGCATCAGATGTCGGAAGTCTGGCCGAAGAACTCCTAGTTCCAAGATCGGCAAGATGAAATCTCACCAAAAACCGGGAACTTTGATATCGACCGGAGCCTGGACGCGGAGGGAATAACAAGCGAGTGTAAAGCGACGTTGGCTACCAGAACGAAAAATCAAAGAGGAAAATGCATGGAAAATTATGGCACGAAGATGGGATAAAAAGCAAAGAAGAAGGAGAAGGCAGAAACGAGAGCTGGCCTGCGAGGGGTGAGGACGAGGAGAGACAGGAGGACGAGATTAATAAAGTCAACAAACCCACAATGAGCGAGCGCTGGAGCTGTCCTACCAATGTACTAGCTACCTACATACAGTACCTAGGGCCGCACTAATGTACTTATCACGCTATCGATGTATGTATGTACTTACTACTAGTAGTAGGTAGTAGGTACTAGGTTGTTGTAGTACCTAGCTGCGGTACTGTATGTACCTGTGCGTAGTACCTAGGACGTTAGCACCATTTGCTAACATTGGTCACGGCGGCACACTGGGTGCACAGCTTGCAGTAGCTCCGATGCATGCGGCGGCAGAGCGCAGAATACGAGAACGGACCAGGCATGCAACGCCTAGACCAAGATTTTACGAGACGGAAAAAAGAAAAAGAAAAAAAGCAACAAAAGAAAGCGGCCGGAAGAAGGTGTAGACTGGTCACAGCAGCAATAGCGTATATATGAACATGTCAATGTGGAATCTGCCGTGTCCTGTTGTTTCCACTGTACGGCTTGAGGTCTGATCGGGTCTCATGCAGTGAGGATATGCTGCAGCTACTGCCCGTGTCACTGCATGAACTGAGTCGGCCTCCATAAACTTCTAGTACAGTACCAAGTAATTATATACAGTAGTGGCTATGCCGGTAGTCTTTCCTGCCTTTGTCCTGGTGTTGACAAATTGCGTGCACGGATTGCGAGTCCCTTGTAGAGAGCCCCCCGACGTTTGCTTTCTTTTATAATTCTTGTCAGAGTGCGCCCATCGAGGCATTGTACGGGTCCAGCCCGTACTATATACAGTGCAATGTATATATATATCATAACTTCGTAAGTGTTCGCGGTTTATACATCGCCTCTTTAATATGTAATTCCACAATTGCAAATCTAAATTGGTGGGCGTTCTCCTTCCCTTTGCTAATATCCGATCTCTCGCCGCTGCTTAAAATAGCCAAAGCCAAGACTTTCAAAATCTGCGCTGCAAAAGTCACTCCGATCCTAGAGGCTAGCCATGCGAGGCGTGCAATTTAATACTGTTCGCAGGCTTTGAGGAGCCGCACTGTGATGAAATATACCAAGGAAATTAAAACACGGTACATAAGTATATAATAAATACAACGCCGCTAGAATAAAACTATAAATGCGGTCACTATCGACACATATTATAATATTTCGTGTTTAAAGTGATGCACGTCTATCGGCACACTTATTCGTCTGAGTATCGAACGAAAGAAGAAATGACTCTTCATCTGTTTCGTGCTTTATTTCACCTTCTCCTATTCCATCAAGTCAATATAGTGGTCCCAAAGTTCTGCCATCCCATGACGACTCACATCATTCCTCATCGCATTTTCACTTCACTGACACCTCCTTATGCCTTGTTCTCAGGCCACCCATAGCATTCGGCGAATTCATGCATTACGTTGTTCATCTGGCGGCAGTGCCCGGCACCGCATTTATAGGCCTCACGCCAGGTGTAGTCGACTTCGTTGTCAGTGCCGCAGTACAGAATCCAGTTCTGCATGCCGTCGCAGACTGTCCAGTCCCAATTTTCTTCATGATCGCACGGCAAGCCTGTCGGGGGAAACGCATACACCGCAGGAGCAGCGACGGCAGAGAGAACAAGTATTGACTTGAGTGGTTGCATGCTTTTTTTTTTCCAGTTCTTCTGCGAGTAAATCTTTCCTTGGGGAATTCTCGAGCCTCGATGTTTCGTTGAGTGGCTATTCTCGCGCGAGCAGGTGAGGATAAAGACGAGGCAGATGGCTTGCTAGTTATATGCACCTCGAGCCCCTCGTTGCGGTTTTGGCCCTTTGACAGTCAAAAGTAACTACATCAAAGAGAAGCAAACTGCCATCGTTGATGTGTTATCGGCCTCGGAGCCACATGGTGGAGGGAACGCGCGCTGACCACGAAGCCTTTGTGTACAAACACGAGTTGTTTGTCACTACTAGCCTGCGATGCGATGAACTTGGTAGTTTGCTAAGGCTTTGAATCGAGGCAGCAGCATAAAGGCCAGAGTAAAAAAAGATGGTGGTTTCGGAACAATGAGGTCTGGCCAAGGCACAAGACCACGTCAGGTTCAGGCAACTACATGAGGGGAGGGCATGGGTAAACCGATTCGGCACATTGGCTGATGTCAAGTTTTCGATTCCTGACGCATGATTGATTGCTGGTGCCACACGATCGCGCAGATACTCTACATCAATGGCACGGAGGGGTCGAGCCGGTATTGTTAGATCATGCTGCAGCACGAAACAGGGTCTTGCCACGTTTATATCTCGGGCAGCAGGATCAACAATGGCACATCCTGACACAGCTCGCGATGTGAGCAGACATCGACAGCATTGACCAGTCTGAAAGCATCTATATATTATAGTACCGTTTCATCGTGCACTTATGTAGATCTCGAATCCGCCGGTTAGCAGACGGGGTAGATGTACGCGACTTGCTCCTAAAGTAGGCTCTTAGGTATGAAACTTGTTTCTCGAGGACAGGCACTAAGTGATAGGTCCGACTTTCGATTGACAGTGCATTTTGTATGACTTGAAGTGGCAGCAGTAGATACCTAATGGTTTACAGATAGACATTAAAGTCGAGCACCACAGCGAATGTACTGTACAGGAGTTGGTTCCCGTAGACAGCCAGCGGCCACAGGCCGTTAACAGTCCGGGGACCACCACAGCAGCCAGCACAGAACCCACCTGAGGGTACTACTAGTAGTAATTACTTCGCGCCCTCGATATAGCCATCCCCACTGCCACCTTACCGTTTGGGGGCCACGAGCGCCACTGATTCAAAAATCACAATTATCATCTTCTTCATACTCGCATTGTCAAGCAGTCACAGGCGCATTCATCACATCTGCACTTCTCTGACGCTCACGAACTGGCCATACTAGTCAGTAATCAGAGTCAACATTATTATCAGCATCTCCCGATGCAATCACTCGATTCCATCAGCATTTAATCCGGAAGAACGGTCCAGCGACAACTTTCCAGCTGTTCATAGTCGCGGACGCCGCCGACATCGTGGAAAAAGTACAGGCCACCTTCCATCCTCGCTCTCCTCTTTATCCGCCTGCACTCCCCAAAAGTGCGCCACCAGCGGCGCGTACATGGCTGAATGGAAATAGCCTCAGGCCAGAGTCGCACCACCGAGGAGGATGTAGGCGCTGCATCAGCGCCACGGGCAGCAACCATGACGACGACGACGACGCCAAGCGAGGTCGAGCCGGAACACGTGCGCCGCAACGGCCACAACGTCGCCAAGACAGCCGGCGGGATGCGCGCGGCCGACGCGCGGCAAAACACCAGTAGCGAAGAGGCGACAAGCAGGGGTGCATCGCGGCAGTCGGCGAAGTCGCCCACCGTCGTGCCGCCACCGTATTGGCCGAACCTTCCCTCGCATCGTCGCACGGCGTCGACGCAGTCGTCCGACTCGGGGCGGCTGCCCGCGGGCGCCATCACGCTACTGGACAACGAGGCTGACGAGGAGGAAGACCGCAACAATGCTTGCTGGGCCAAGAGCGTGGAGATTGTCGACTACACCATCGTGAACGGTGGCGCAACGAGTATAGGAGCTTTCGTCGTCTGGAGTGTGCGTGTCGAGACTCTGCAGGTATGCTAGCTGAGTGATGTCAAGCGTACGGGCCAACCAAAATCAAAGACTGACAGAAAGCGCATGATGTTAGGGAGGCTTCATGGATATCCGGAAGCGCTACTCGGAGTTCGATACCCTGCGTCAAAGACTGATGAAGTCGTTTCCGAATTTCGACGCCGCGGTGCCCAGCCTACCGCCCAAGAGCGTAATATCCAAGTTTCGGCCCAAGTTTCTGGAAAAACGGCGAGCAGGACTTCAATATTTTCTCAAGTAAGACCTTTGCAGAATCGCCGCGGGCCGTTCGCTAACAGGTAGCGTGGACAGTTGCATAATTCTAAACCCCGAGTTTTCGGGGTCTCCCGTTTTGAAGGAGTTTTTGTTTTCATAGCCAAGTTCGATTTTGTCGTCGAGTGGGGGAGCGTTAAGCCTTGTTCATCTCTGGTGTTGATTAAAGCTGAGATTGGTTACCATTTCTCATTTCCCTGTTGTCCACCTTTAGTTCATATTCTGCTTCTATTCTGGCTTCGAGGCTGTAAATATCCACGCCGCGGAGACACCAACCATTTTTGTATATAACGCTCATGAACGAAAAAAACAGAGGCATTCAGCCCTGCAAGTGACGACATTCGGCCAACGCTATGGGTCCCGGCAGATGACTACGACAACAAGCAAGTTGTGCAACGTATGTATTCGGTGGCGCAGGCGCGGCTGAGCCCCTTCCTGCGCGAATCATTTAAATTGCTCGAGGTGCGAATTGAGTGGGAATTGAGGCCCTGCTAGCTCTTGTCCTGCCACCACGACTCATTCCCGCAACCGATTTCTTTTTGGCTGGAGTCTAATATAAGTCTACTACGTCTAGTTAGTTAGTAGTAGTTATACAGTAAATATTCCATCTACACCCAATTTATCCCCCCACTTATGGTCGCCGGCGAGCTTCAAGTCTACTTAGATACAGTACTTGTGATACAGCCCTGCAACTACCACCAAGTCGTGTCAGCCACAAAACAGTAGTCTTCGTTGCATGACTTGTGCTATGTGCTGTATATGCGCCTACCACTACGCATTACACCGTTCTGCACGGACTTATGGGTAATGCAACAAGCAATGTGGGCCAGTTGAGCTGCACGCCGCTGTGGCTCAGCAATGCCCTGGTGATGCTGTGGCCTCTTCGTTTTTCTTAGTTTTATTTCCTTGGTCGCGGACTTACGGCACCTGCGAAGGGAACAAGCAGCAAAAGTCATGGAGGGTGGCATCCGCGGGTTCGTCCTCTTCTGCACCCCTCCTGCCGCCGATCGCAACCATGAAATCATTTCTCGAGGGCCATCTACACCGTCGAGGCCCGAATATATCTATACACTCAAGTCAGCCCTACTCCTTTCTTCTCCTTGTTCTCGGCTCATTCATGATTCTTGGCCACGACTCTGATCTTGTCAGCCCCACCCTACGCTCGCTCAACACACGTCCACCTTCCCGTCGTTCTGGTAGCTTTCAAGTCTTGGTTGCCACGGCTGAACTTTGACAACAAAAGGTACATGAGCTGGACGATCGCCTCTTCTTTGTGCTTCCATTGCAGGGTACCTCTGTACATACATGCTTGACCTTTGTCGTTTGGCCCAGGACCTTTGACCACCCGACCCCGTCCCGGCGGCGGGATTCTCTCTAGAGACTCAATCCAGCGCCAGCCACTCTTCCCCGGTCGCAATTGTTGCCTCCAGAACGACCAACAGCCCCGCCGCCTGGACCGGCTTATAAGGCAGCCATGGCAGCCACCTCGCAACCACCTTGCCCGTCCTCATCTCCAGACGCCATCCACAGTGCGTACATGGCTTCGCTTGTGCCACCTACCATGGACAAATTTCACGAAATCGCTCTAGTGCAGGCCGAGAAGGAGAGCCAGACTCGGAAAAAGGCTAAAGAACAGGCCCAGGTATTGGTCGCATCCGGGGAGACCGATGGTCAAGACGCCGCGGCCCGGATGATTCAAAAGACGTTTCGAGGATACCGCGCACGTCGAGAACTGGAGGGATACGGCATCAGCCCTAGTGCGCGATGGGTCTCTGCCGTGCGCGAGGCTCAATTTCGGGAGACGAACCGGCCTCGACCAAGGGTGCTGTCGCAGTCAGCAGCCGGCGCCAACGAGGACTCGGGGGACGCGCGACCGCTCTCCTCCAATGCGCGCAAAAACTGGAAAAAGGCAGGCATGGTGGCTTTTCGGGCTGGTCGCGACGACTCTGACAGTGACACGGACTCCGAGTCGGAGGATTCTCTGTCCATCAATTCCGAGGAGAGGGTCGCTCGCAAGGAGAAGCGCCGAGCGGAGAATGCGCAGCGCCGGATAGAGGCCCGCACCATGGGCTTGCAGTACTTCTTGGAGATGATTGATCTCAAACACCGTTACGGCAGCAATTTGCGGGCTTACCACGAGGAGTGGAAGCGGTCCGAGGCGCAGGAAAATTTCTTTTACTGGCTCGACCACGGCGCCGGTCGCAACATCGAGCTCGACGCATGTCCTCGCGACCGGCTGGAGCGAGAGCAGGTCCGCTATCTGTCCCGCGAGGAGCGGCAGTATTATCTCGTCAAGGTCGACGACCAGGGGAGACTCTGCTGGGCAAAGAACGGGGTCAGAATCGACACGACGGAAAAGTACAAGGATAGCATCCACGGCATTGTCCCTGCGGACGACACCACGCCTGCCTTCAATCCCTTGGCCAATCCGCTAGCGGAGGACTCGGACGACAGCGACTCGGATTCCTCCATCGAGTCGAGGCGCGAGGCCGATCGCGCGGCCAAGTATGCCACCCCAGAGTTCGACAATGCCTCTGGCGTGAAAAGGGTCAGGCATATGGCTATGTCCACCGTCATCAACAAGATGCTACGGAAGTCTGTCCGCAAAAATACCTGGATCTTCGTCGCCGACACCTCTTTTCGCCTCTACGTCGGCATCAAAGACTCTGGCGCCTTTCAACATTCGTCTTTCCTGCAGGGCGGCCGCATCTCCGCCGCAGGGCTCATCAAAGTCAAGAACGGCCGACTCCAGTCGCTGTCTCCCCTGAGTGGGCACTACCGGCCGCCCTCGTCCAACTTTCGCGCCTTTCTCAAGAGCCTCAAGGCTGGGGGCGTGGACATGGGCCACATGACCGTCTCCAAGTCGTACGCCGTCCTCGTCGGGCTAGAGACGTACGTGAAGACGCAGAAAAAGAGCAAGAGCGTTTTGGAAAAGTTGCTACGGACAAAGGACAAGGCCGTCGAGACAAAGCCGGCGCAGAAGGCGATGCAAAAACTCAACATAAATTCTCATTAGTGTTTAATGCAAATATACCCAAGTGCAGGTCTTTTAGCAGGCGCTGTCAGTTTTATGCGCGTCATTATGTACTTCGGTCCTTCTCTCATAGTTTGAAATGTGGTTTTCTTATATTCATGAGTCGTACAGTAGCAAGGTCGACTCGAACTGGTGCTTCGAATACAACTCGTAACGTGCCGTCTACAGCATAAAAGCTACCGCCTCACCGGAATATATACTTATAAATGCTTTTAGCTATTAGAGTGTATGCAATAAGTCTGGCGAGCAATTCATGTTGTTCATTGTTGGACTATAGGGTAAGAATAATAAATAGGTAGGCACGTTCGCCCTCGGCGCGTCTTGTATCCGTACAGTCAGTACATGTACACGCAATGACCGCATATTACAGGTGCTCGGGCTCTAAAAGCTCCCTTGAATAACAACGCACTAACCCGCTACCGCGCCCCCCCCATAAGCGTTGCTGTGGTGGTGGGTTGACGGTTTCTAAACAAGAAACTGCATGCTGCTTCTGACGACAAATAAAAAAAGAAGGGAGACAAAAAAAAAATAGATTTACCGCGTGAGCAAAGCACCATTCTTGTTTTTTTTTCCCCCCAAGGCAACACACTGTCCACGGACAATGTCTGGCCGTCGCTGCACTTTTGCCAATGGCCTCCTCCGTCACCCGCTCAACCCGACGACCTGCGGGTTTCCCGCCTCCTCATGTTAACGGGCACGCCTCCAGGGCGCGCGCGGCGACCACAACAGCAGCAGCAGCAGCGGCAGCAGCAGCCCTGTTCCACCCGCCGCGCCCGCCACAGCCCACAGCGCAGCAGCAGCAACTTCTGCAGGGTCGTCGCACGAAACGTGGCCTCGATGTCGCGGGACGCGACCTCGCCCCGGCCCAGACGAACAAAAAGACCAGAATCGCTGTCGAGATTTTTTCCAGACCAGCAGCAACAGCATCGCAGAAGGAGGCTAAGCCAATCCCCGCCACCCTCGTCGTCGCCACCACCACCACCACCACCGCTGGCGCTACGACAACACCAGCAGCGCAATCAGCGCCAACGCTCGCGCCAACAACAATAGCAACGACGAAACCCGCAGCGGCACCGCCGCCGCAGCCACCGCCAGCAGCTCGTCGGATAGCAGCGGTGGCAGCTGCTCCTGCGGCGAGCGCGTTAAGGTTGCCAGCGAGCGAAGCGGCTTCAGACGCCGCAAAGACACAGACAAAACTCATCAATGGCACCAAGCACGAGCCGGATAGGCTCCAGCCCGACATGGCTGGCACAAAGGAACCCGGCCGCAAGCTTCGCTCCCAGGAGGCCACGCGCTTCAAGAGTGACCTGTCAGCCTACTTTCCGGACTATGACGAGGTCATTGGGAACGAACCCAAAGAGCAACGTATGTGCACTTGCTGATCTTATTCATCGCCCCTAGTTTTCTCATGCTTCTAGGCAATGAGCCAAATTTGACCTGTATATACTTACCCGATGCGCCGCGCAGATCTCCTAAATATCGACACTCCCATCATAGTTGTTGATTCGGCTTCTCATCACCCCCACCAAGCAGTCTCGGCCTCCCTCGAACCTCCGCAGTTTCCTGTCCGAGGGTACGGTGATGCCCTGTATACCGATGTATGTGATGCACAGCAGATAGATTTCGGGTTCTTGGAAGCACAATACAAAAATAGAGCTCTTGAGGACCCCCTTCCCGATAGCACGTTCGAACCAGCACACTGTCGAGCCGAGAGGCTTGAAAGGTCTATACGAAATACAGAAAAGGGCCGGGCCCAGCATGAAAAGGATCAAATCATCCGCCTTTTGGAAGGGCTACAAGGTCACGACTGGCTAAGAGTCATGGGAGTCAGCGGAATAACGGACACGAAAAAGAGAAAGTTCGAGCCTGCGCGCACGCACTTCATCAGGGGATGTCAGGCTATCCTGGACAAGTTTCGCAATTGGAGTCGAGAAGAGAAGCGTCGGAAGCTGGAAAAAGAGCGAAACATGGCAGAACAAGCCCAGGAGGAAGCTAGAGAAGCAGAGGACGAAATAATGGAAGATGCGGGAGCAGGGACACCCACTAATACTAGTAGAGATGCGGCAAGTGGCGATCAGGGCGATGACGAAGATGTCTTGATGGCTTCACAAGACAACACCAGTGAGGCCTCATCATCATCATCACCTGCAAAGCAACTCCGCCAAGAAGCCATGGCACGCTCAAAGATGACGACGAAGCGCCCTCGCTTTGGTTCGGCTTCGACGACGCCGCGACAGTCCGAAACGCCCAAGGAGTTCAAGTCTTTTTTCAGCAAGAGGTATGAGCGTGACGGTGCCCTCAACCGCCATCGTCGAGCTGGGAGAAAAGTTCTCGCCTGGGGGCACCCCATACCCGATATTGCTGAGGCCGATTTCGACTTGCCCGAGGACTATCGCGACGATGAGCTTCTAAAGTCCAGAGCAAGAAGAAAAAGACGAGACAAACGGGCCAAGCCTTGAGCCGTGGACTTTCTGAATCTCATTTGTCGTCAACACCATCTAATTGCAGGGCGTCAGCCGTCTCTATGTCAAACAATAGGTTCTATGGAAGGCGTTTGGTATTGTCAACTACGATTTTGGGCTGATTATAGGAGGAATGTCGGGGCGCATGCGGATTTTTTCTTGTCAGAGGCGATGGCTCGGTTCATAGAGATGGGGTTCTCCCGTGTACAGGTCTTTCTTTCCTCTTATTATGTACTTGCAGTAAACTATATATGTATACCACAATCTTCGCACTGCATGATTTGAAATGTTAAATTTGGTGAAGCGTCAAACTTGAAACATTAATAGAATAAAAACGATGCGATATGTATTTTCGTCGCGAAACGTCATCTGTTCTCAGTACAAATACTCGCGCTGGAGCGAGCTAAGAAGTTTTTGTACCTCTGACTTGCAGTGTAACCAGGTGGCCCGTGCGCAGACCCTCATGAGCCACGGCCGATGACTTGCCTCCTTCATCATCAACTTCCGACTTCTCGACGAGCAGGCCAACTACGAAAAAGGGACACCGCTCGCTTATTGTCTAACCGATACTACTAGGAAACTGATCGAAGCGCTTGGTTTCAGGAGATATTCGAGTCGCTGGTACCTCGCGAAAAACATCTGGCGATGGCCGCCTGAACTCATCGCATGCGCCAATCTCCACACGAACCGAGCGTCGTAGCTGAGGCCGGTATCGCTACCTCTACGACCGTGCTGGATATATAATTATTCCAAAACTGTCTGTATTGTACGACTCCTGGCCCCGGGAACGGCACGAGACGCAGCTCCTGGCTGCTGGCCGGCGACGATGGCGATCATTGCCAACGAGCCCTCCTCCGGGCAACAGGGGCGCGGTGAAAGCTATTCGTCCGAGGGGCTCCTTGTGATGGAATACTTTGTTCTGAAGCAGGAGGTTGATCTCGAGATCGATTTTCGCGACAGATGCGTACGCGGTACCACGAATATATTCCTCGTAACCTTCACGGACAAGGTGGAAGAGGTCGCGCTCGACGCGGCGCAGTGCGAAATCGCCATCGATCGAATAACAATTGCCGAGATGCGTGAGGTCAACGGCGAAGCAACAGAGGGGCCGAAGCGAAGAGCTGCCGCAGTGTACAACGACCCATACAAGAAGCTCTCACGCCCCGAGACCTGGAGCTGGCGAGCCGAGCACTACGAGGAGCGTCGCCATCGGGCGCAACAGGTTTTTTGCAGCCGCAGAGTCGACGTCCCCGCGGAGAATAGAGAATTCGAGGGTTGCACGCCGGCGTATGGCTCACTTAAAGTCAAGCTGCGCGGCCGGGACGACAGAGATCGCCCGAGGTTGATCGTTAGGAAGTCGACCTTGAATCTCGACGCCCCCGACAGGTCGCACAAGCAGTTCAAGATCTCCATCCCGTTCATCAATAAGAACCCGCGCGATGGGTTGCATTTCGTCGGCGTCGACTCTCTGGACAGTCGCTTCACTCACATGTATACCCGACACTCGATCCAGCCGGGTACTGCGAGCTGTATCTTTCCATGCATCGATGATCATGGATCCCGCTGTGACTGGCGTGTCTCCATCAAGTACCCGAGAACGCTCGGAGATGCCCTGCAACAAGCGTTGGTCACAAAGAAGGAGTCAGCATCTCCAGATGCGTCGTTCAAACTGGCCGAAGAAGACAAGCTGCGCGAAATGTCAGTGGTATGCTCTGGGTTCCTCATGGAGGAAACCACGGATCCACATGACGAGTCGAAAAAAATCATGGTTTTCGAGCCCGAGAAAAAGGTTTCGGTTCAGAAACTCGGCTTCGCTGTAGGGCCATTCGAGCATATTGATCTCTCCTCCGAGTTTAGAACTGAAGAAGACGAGGTGAAGCTGGGAATGAGTGCCCTCAAGCTCCATGCATACTGTCTACCCGGTCGTGGAGACTGGGTTAGGCACACATCTGCGGCTCTGACCATGGCTGCGGATTTCCTGACTTACACCTTTGCTCGCTACCCGTTTTCGAACTTCAAGATGTGCTTTGTTGATGATTTGGTCGACGACACCATCGCCTTGCATTCCTTGGCATTTGCAAGCAATCGCCTGCTGTATCCCGAAGACGTTATGGATACCGAGATCGATGTCACGAGAAAGCTTGTCCTCACCTTGACCTCGCAGTGGATTGGGATCAACATGATTCCCAACACCCGAAACGACCTGTGGCTGGTGGTCGGCATAGCTCACTTCATGACAGACTTGTTTATGAAGCGTATCTGCGGCAACAATGAGTACCGCTTTCGTATGAAGACCATGTCTGACAAACTTGTCGAGCTCGACGTCGGTCGTCCGCCCCTGTTCGAACTAGGCGCTAGCTTGCATCTCGACGAGGCAGACGGCTCTCTGATGGCGACCAAGGCACCTCTTGTTTTCTTCATTCTAGACAAGCGCATGAACAAGGCATCCGGAGGCCATGGACTGCAGAGAATACTCCAAAAGATCCTGACCCGTGCGCGGATAGAAGGTAGTGATAAGTCTACGATACTTGACACCGAGAAATTCAAGATCACCTGCGAGAAGGGGTCTCGCTACCGACTTGAGAGTTTCTGGAATCAGTGGGTCTACGGATCTGGCTGCCCGAGATTTGATGTGAAGGCACGGTTTAACAAGAAGAGGCTTTGTGTCGAGCTAACGTTGAATCAAGTACAATTTCAGAAGGCCAGGAAGCCGCAGCTGCGAAAGGGCGACTTTCTTCGAGAAATCAAAGAGCGGCGCGCCGAGGTTTCCCAGGGCCAGATACAACCACTGTTCACGGGCCCCATGACCGTGCGTATTCATGAGGCTGACGGCACCCCGTATGAACACATTCTGGAAATCCGGGAAGACGCCACCAGGGCGACCAAATTCGAAATCCCATATAATACTAAGTACAAGCGGCTCAAGCGGACGCGTCGGATGAAGGAGAAGCACAATACAGGTGCGAACGCGGAGGTTGCTGAGGTTAATGATGATTCTTTGCTCTACTGCTTGGGCGATGTCCTGCAGGGTCCTGAGGACCAGCGCGACTGGGAGCTGATTGACTGGGATCCTGAGACGGAGCGAAAGATGGATCAAGAGTCTTATGAGTGGATTAGACTTGACGCAGACTTTGAATGGGCTTCCGACATGACACGGACCTTGGAGCCGTACATGTACGTTTCCCAGTTGCAGCAGGACCGAGATGTCGTTGCCCAGCAAGATGCTATGCTGTACTTGTCGCAAGGACCACTGCACCCCATTGCGTCCGGCTTCTTGGTGCGGACACTGGTCGATCGACGGTATTTCCACGGGATTCGCACGATGGCGGCGGCTGCCCTGACTCGTCAGTCTAACATCAAAGACTTACCTTTGCTCGGACTGCGCCAACTCATACGTGCGTTTCGCGAGATGTACTGCTACGATCAGACCAACCAGCCCCGGCCAAACGACTTCACCGACAAGAAGCAATACAACGTTCGCTGTGCTATCCTCAAGGCCATTGCCGAGGTGCGTGACCACACCTTTAGATGTCCCATGGAGGCACGCCGCTTTCTCCTAGATCAACTCCGTCTCAACAACAACGAAGACAATCCCTATTCGGACCATTATTACATCGCTTTTCTCGTGGAAGCGCTTGCCACCTCGCTCATCCCGTCAAAGCAGGACGATTGGCTCACGCGCCAGAGTGGAATTCAAAATGAGGAAGAGGTCGCTTTTCTGGAGGAGGCACTGGAGCAGATTGAGCGTGTCCTGCGACGAGACGAATGGACAAACTCATACCAGAACACCTGGACACTTGCGGGCCTGGACGCGAAGAGACGGTTAATGAAAGCCGAGGTGATTCCCAAACAGCTCCCAGACTTTGCACAATATCTACTGGATGGCACGAGAGATCTGATCCGCATTTGTTGCTGGGAGGCGCTGATCGACCTGGGAGCCTTGATGGACCCTACGTTTTTCAGCTTTCTGATGTATTCGCTCATGACGGATCGCTCGCCATATGTACGTTCTAAACTTATTGCGGCAATTGCGCAAGGACTCGCTGCGATTGCTTTCGGTGAGCACATCAAGGCTGCGAAACCCGAGCCCACGGCGGAGGATGAGAGCGACGGCCTTTTGCTCGTTCAGGATAGTGCCCAGGAGATCGAAGCGCGGAAGGAGATGTTTGCCCGCAAGGAGAATCTGGATTCCGCCCTCAAGGCGTTGAAGAAAGAGATTGAGGCAAACTATGCTGCCGACGAACGGCATTATAGCGCAGCCATGCGGCGGGCTTTGGATCATCCTGCATTGGGCCGCGTGGAGGTGGAGAGCTTGCTGGATCTAGCCTCCATGATATTTGATGAGGCTCAGGACTGGATCGTGACGCTGAATCTTCCGAAGAAGTGGAAGGTGGAGCGGGCCACGCAACAGCTCAACAACCGGCTCATGATAAACTTCAAGTCTTACTACAGGACGAATCCTAAGGTGCCGTTTTCAATGGTGGCGGCGGCAGTAACGGCGGCAGCGACGGCATCACCAGCTGCATCGTCGGCACCAGCCGCGGCACCGGTGTCGACGCCGAACCTGGCCGAGATAAGGAGGCCTTCTCTCCCCGGGAAAACCTCATCTATCAAAATCAATACGAAGTCGTCACCGATTGGTGTCCCGCGACAACCCTCCAAATTACCACCTTCTCTTGACAAAACTAGCTCTCTTGCTCAAGCTCAAACGAATCCCCCCCCCGCGCCGAAGCCAGTTTCGGTGATCAAACGGCCTCGTTCGGAAAAGGAAGAGCACACAACGCCGGTCCCCAAGCGGTCTAAGACGGACGGGCCTGGAGAGGTCAAGACACATCGAAGGGAACGTCGCATTGTCACCTTGAAAACCAAAAACCCGAAAAGGTTGGCAGTCATTCTCGGGCTTAACCCTCCCTCAGCGCTCGCGGGTGCTCGTACAGCATTGCCAGGAGCTTCACGAGCAGATTTGACAAACGGTCAGACGCCTCACAAGATTCGGAAACCACTTCCATCGGGAGACGCTATGCGACGGCCTCTACCGACGGGCAACACGCCACAGCATGCGCCTGCCGCGTCGAAGCCCAAGATCAGCGTCAGCACGGGATCCGTGTCGACGCCAAAATCATTGCCGACCCCTCTGCCGTCGGCGCTGTCGGCCTCTTCCAAGAGCGGGCTGGGGAGTCCGGCACCGGAGACGCCGTCCAGTGGAGGACCGCCGCGTCCCAAGATTAAACTTGTTCGAAAGCCGCAGCCACCCCCGTCGGCTTAGAGAGAGCGACCTAAAGACGGTTTGATTTGGAGTTTTACAAGTGTGTCGAAGCGGCAGGCGACGCGATTCAATATACCCCTGGTGGAGAGCAAACACAAGGCAGAGAAGAAAGCCGATGGGTGAAAGCAAATGCCTTGGTAAATTCTCCTTCTTTTTCATCAATAATGTACGGTCAATAGGCGTTCAACGGTATCCGGTAGTATTATTAATAAGAAACATAAAACCAAAGTCAAGTTATCTTGAGGTTAAAAAATTGTATGATAATATATGATTCGCTGCTTTGTTCGATCTATATCAATCTACCTAGTAAGATGGTGGTCGCTGTACAGTATGTAATGACCGGACGGGGCCGAGAGGATGATCGCCTCGTTTCGGCTTAATTAGAGAAGCAAAACACAGAACCTGTCATCTGTGACGTGGCTGGCTGATCCTTATCGTTGCCGAGCCGATTAGATAGACCATGTCTTATCGCACGTGACTTTCAGCACCTTTGCGCCGAAAATCAAACTAAAATGCGCTCTAACCTACTGTGCTGGCGCGCGCCGCCCCCCCCAAAAGCGCAGGTGCGCTACTGTACTGTCTGCCCTCCATCCTGGTGAGCTTCCCCGGTTCCTACATGCCCAGGGCATACTCTGCTTCCAACTTCCCCCTCTTCTACGCAGCGCGACTATCGTATATTGACTTCGGCATCTTGGCAGTCAAAAGAACAGGGAGATCGCATATCTCCATGTAGATATATGCCGGCATAGCTGTGGCCCAATCTTGCGTTACGCATTGAGTCGTGAGTGCCTTCGTCCCATTGTTGCGATCGCGCGACAGACGCTCAGAGGACTTTTGCATCGTCCGCTCGCCAGCGTCTGGCCGCGACGGCGAAATCGAGAGCTAGTGTGCGCTATTGGGATCTCTCTCGATACTTCATGCTATTGTGTTGGTCTTCTTTTTTTTTCCCTCGCTGTTCTCTGAAAGAAGAGAAGCCGAAAAAAAAAAAAATTTTGCGACGGCCGAATCGAAGCGAGGGCTCAAGGCTGACCTTTTTTCTGCGTCTTTACGCTCATTAGCTTTCAAAACATATCCAGCATGAATAGTAACCCAGGACACCACGGCCAACCGGGCGTCGCGCCGTACGACCGAGACCGCGAATTAGACGACCGACACCGTGCCCTCCACCAGCACGAAGAGATGGCAAGACGGGACCAAGAGCGCGAGCGAGAGCGCGATAGGGATCGTGATGCCAACGAACGATTCCATTCCGCACATCAGAGCAGTGCAGGATCGATACCCATACATCAGCCGGTGGCGTCGCGCATCCCTGGTGCGATACACAGCCCTGGTGGACTTTTGGCAAATCACAACGGAGCCGCGCCGTCTTTACCGATGGGAGGCCCCCCCGGCCCCTTGCAGACATATGGCGGTGGCCCGCCGAGCGATCACTCGCGACAGCTGCAGCATGGTGGTCAAGGCAGTGGCCAACATCAGGGCTACGGACCTCTGCCTCCTGCGCAGGCGGTGCCAGGTGGTCCGCCGCCCGGTCCGATATTCGGAGGGCCTCTGCAGCAGCAGCCGCCTCATGACACGCAGCGGCCGGGGCCACAGGGGGCCCCTTCGATGGTCCATGTGCCGCCGGGTAGCTCTCAGATTCCGGGTGGTATTGCTCAGGGCCAGCAGCCTATCTTAAATGTAAGTCGAATGATTAAGACGTGGTCGGTAAAGAAGGCCCACCGCGTGCTACCCTGATTGGTAACTTGACGCGTTTGTGTTGCTCTTCGAGACTGTCTGATGGCTCATCTGAATTGAGTCCTTGAGATTTTGTGTTCAATAAGCTAACTGTGCGACTAGGATGCTCTGACTTACCTGGACCAAGTCAAGGTCCAGTTTCATGACCAGCCTGATGTCTACAACCGTTTTCTCGACATAATGAAAGACTTTAAATCGCAAGCGTAAGTGACAGATGCCGAGCAGGATGCGGTTCACTGGCTGACAAACGCAAACAGCATCGACACCCCGGGCGTCATAAACCGTGTCTCCGAGCTTTTCGCTGGCCACCCAAACCTTATCCAGGGTTTCAATACATTCTTGCCACCCGGATATAGAATCGAGTGTGGCGCTGGAAACGACCCCAATACGATCCGAGTTACCACACCCATGGGCACAACCGTGCAGAGCATCGCTGGGAGAGGAGTGCCTCCCGATGGCCATGGCCCGGCACAACCACTTTTTCCCGAACGCAGTGCTCCCTGGCCACAACGATCTCCCGAGGCTGCCTTCAGCGCGCCAGCTCAGAATGGTGGTAGTCTTTTTGTGCAGGCTGCGGCTCAGAGCGGTGGCTATGACCCGGCAAGCCATCGTGCTGGCTCGCAAGCTCCTGGCTCAATCGGCGTCTCTCTCCCTGCTGGGCGCAGCACCCCCGGTCCAGCTGTTGTCAACGGTTCCGCGGCGAACCAGGCTAATATGGAGAGACGTGGGCCTGTGGAATTCAACCACGCCATCAGCTACGTCAACAAGATAAAGAACCGATTCCAGGACAAGCCAGAGATTTACAAGCAGTTTTTGGAAATTCTGCAGACATACCAGCGGGAGCAAAAGCCTATTCAGGACGTGTATGCACAGGTAACTACACTCTTCAATGCTGCGCCCGACCTGTTGGAGGACTTCAAACAGTTTCTCCCAGAGACGGCCGGCCAAGCCAAGACCGCTGGTGGCAGACCAGAAGATGGCACTCCCTCGGCTCAGGGGCAGCAGATCGCCGCCAGAGAAGGGCAAAAGATGCCGCCTCTTGGTAGCTTTGCACCACCTGCCAGTGCTTCGAAGGATAAGAAGCGCGGTAAAAACGATAAGCAGGCTGCGGGCGGCGTTCCTCTGCTGGCAGAGGTGACATCCCAGCCACGGCTGCAGGCTTCCACTACGGCAAACGGCAAACGACCTAGACTAAGCCATGCTCGCGGCACTGCTGAAGGCTCGTCGATCGAACCGACCCTTACGCCCGTGATGCCCGAGCCATATCCTCCCCGCTCGTCTGCCACGTCCAACATGGATGAGATTGCATTCTTTGAAAAAGTCAAGAAGTTCCTTAGTAATCGATCTTCTATGAACGAGTTTCTGAAGCTCTGCAATCTGTTCAGCCAGAACATCATCGACAAGAACACGCTGTTCCACAAGGGAGCAGTATTTATCGGCGCAAATCCTGATTTGATGACGTTTTGGAAATCTTTTGTCGGCGTCGACACGCAAGATCTTTTTATCGAAAACCGCCCGGCTCCTCCTACTGATAAGATTTCTCTGAGTAACTGTCGCGGCTACGGTCCTAGCTACAGACTTCTTCCAAAGAGAGAGCGTTTGAAGCCCTGCAGCGGCCGTGATGAGCTTTGCAACTCTGTTCTGAACGACCAGTGGGCGTCCCACCCGACGTGGGCGAGCGAGGACTCGGGCTTTGTGGCCCATCGCAAAAACCAGTTTGAAGAAGGACTTCATCGTATTGAGGAGGAGCGTCACGACTACGATTTTAACATCGAGGCCAACCTCAAATGTATCCAGCTTCTAGAGCCCATCGCCCAGCAGATGCTGGCCATGACACCCTTGGAGAGGGAGGGCTTCCACATGCCAGGCGCCTTGGCCGGCCAAAGTACATCAATCTTCAAACGGATCTGCAAGAAGATCTACGGTGATAGTGGCATCGACGTCGTGAATGATATGTACAGCTACCCCTTCGACGTTGTCCCGGTGCTTCTCACTAGGATGAAACAAAAAGACGAGGAGTGGCGCTTCTCGCAGCGGGAGTGGGAGAAAGTGTGGCACGCTCACACTGAGAGCATGCATCTCAAGAGTCTCGACCACATGGGAATTCTTATCAAATCCTCCGATAAGCGAAACCTAACTGCGAAACATTTGGTCGATGTCATCAAGACGAAGCACGAAGAACAGCGTCGCGAGAGGGCACTTCGTGGCAAAGCTTCGCGCCATCAGTTTGGGTGGAGTTTCGCCGACAAGGAGGTCATCATGGACTTGTTACGTCTCATGATGCTGTATAGCATGCACAACGGGCTGCATAGCACCCAGGAAAAGGAGCGTATACTAGAATTTTTTGAAATGTTCATCCCCACATTCTTTGAGCTACCCGAAGATGTGGTTCAGGAGCGAGTGCCCAGAATGCAACCAGACTCTGGCGAGGAAGAGGTTGAAGATCAAACACCGGCTGAACTCTCGAATGGCCGCAGCCGAAGGAACGGGAAGAGGAGTGATCTCCTTAGAGGGGTTCTCGATCCTGGTCGCACCGGCAGCAAGCCGCGCACTCAGAAGGAAGACAGTGCCTCGGGAAGCAAAGAGACAACGCCAGATGTCAATTCGAATCATGACGAAGAGATGGCGGATGCTCCCGAGGAAGCATCAACTCCAGACTTTTCCAATGAGCGATGGATGCCTGCTGTGCCTAACCCGGCCGTCACCGGCTCTGATAATGGTCTGCTCGACGGCGACGGCGAGCTTAAGGCTGATGGTTTCTTCCGACGACCGTGGTATAACTTTTTCTGCAACCAAACCATCTATGTCTTTTTCAGTATATTCCACACATTATACCAGCGCCTGCAAGACATCAAGGGAAGCACTGAAACCGTCACCGAGGAGATTGAGCGACTCAGCTGCCCCAAGCCTGCCAGGGACATTGGCTTCACCGAGAATCACATGTCCTTTTTTGAGCCCACCGATGAGCCTTCAACATACTGGCCTAAGACATTGGAGCTTATTGAAGAGTACATTACCGGGGATATCGACGAGAATCGGTACCAGGATGTGATGAGACATTATTACCTCCGCAACGGGTGGAAGCTGTATACTATCCAGGATCTCTTGAAGACTCTTTGCCGCCTTGCTCTGACATGCAGCAGCACGGACGTCAAGGAAAAGTCTCCTGATCTCATCCAGCAGTATCTCAACGGTCGCGACAAGGAGGAGACGAGCTATCAGACGGAGATTAGCGCGAGGAAGTTTGCCGAAAAGTGTGTCAAGGACGGCGACATTTTTGTGATTTGCTGGGTAAGCCGCGACACGCTGACTGACACACCGATGAAGAGAGAAACCATGCTAATGCGTCGATTTACAGTTTCCACAGAAATCCGAAGCCACGGTTCGCTGGCTGCAGCGCGAGGACACAACCTTTTACATGGATGAAATGAAACTCCGCGAGCGCTGGCAGTACTACATCTCATCTTTTATCCGCGTCGAGCCCACTGAGGGCATCGCCAGATCTCGTCTACAAAAGACAGTGCTTCTGCGCAACTTGCCCTCTGGCGACTCCGACTCTGACGGGGACGGCATGCCCAGACCCCTCATCTACGACGAGAGCCTGACTATTTCCATTTGTCTGACGAGTTCCAAGATGATCTGGACTCCCGGCACATCGGAATACTTCATCTATGGCCGGTCGCCATCTCCGTTGGCGTCGTCGCCAACGCCACCGTCAGCCGATGACAGTGATGACGGCGCGGCGGCGGCGGCCGCAGCGGCTCGGAAATTGCAGCGCGAGCGGCGCGAAAAGTTTCCTCGGGCACTCACCGCAATGCGGAATAATAAGATGCTGCAGAAGCTGGTGGAGGACCCGGCGTGGGCCAAGGACATGAGCCGCGAGGACGTCATTGAGCAGCAGAACATGTTCCGAGCCTGGATGGACGACGGCATCGCGCCTCCTGAGTCGATCGATGACCTCGGAACGCATTAAAGATGACACGTATACATTCTGAGTTTGTTCTTTTCTTCTCTTTCTCAGGAATGGGTTTTGTTATTCTGGTAGATTTCTTGTTTCCGGTTCTGGGCTTCGTGCGCTGGCGTCTGCTAGTTATCATCCGCTGTCCTTTCTGTCATGGCCTCATCGAGCCCATTATTCGCACCCGACTGTATTACGGAGGGATGCATCTCGATGATGTCGTTGCTCTTTTTCCCTTCTTCGATTTTAGGCTACGGTGTATGTGCAGAAAGAAATGAGATAAAATACTGTCTGGACTTTGTTCATTTTATTCTGTTCTCCATGTTTTAGGGCTCGGATGTGTCTTTTCTAAGAAAAGGCAAGATGTGGCGATTGCTTTTGGGAGTTTGATCAGGAAGCATTTATCAAGCGTTTGTAGTAAAAACAGATATTCTCGGTCAATTTATCGTGCCACGCCTGCTGGTTGGTGGGCTACTATGCAAAATTGACTTCTGGCTACCATTATTATTTCGATAGCCTTGATGTTGGCTTTGGGCGAAATAGTGAAGAGAGCAGAGACTCTGTCAGACATCAGACACGGTGCGTAAATTTGTTCCGTTGAATCCTCATCAATTTCATTCTCCGCCATATATATATGTCTAGATTACCCGAGATCACCATGGTCTGGTGCCTTTTAAATGCATGACTTTTCCGCTTAAACGTATGATCGGCCAATGGCACCATTCTTTAGCTTGATCACTCTGAAAGATATTTTTGTTGTTCGCCTTGCATCAAAATTACTGCAGGTTCTCAATGACAAGTGCAGATGCGCCACCGCCGCCGTTGCAGATACCAACGCAGCCAATCTTACCATTCTTCTCCTTCAGGACAGACGTCAGGGTAGTCAGGACACGAGCACCAGAGCAACCGAGAGGATGGCCAATGGCTACGGATCCGCCATAGACGTTGACCTTGTCTGTAGAGAGATTGAGGAGCTTCATGTTGGCCAGCGCCACGACCGAGAATGCTTCGTTGATCTCGTAGTAGTCGACGTCGTTTTGTGTGAGGCCAGCGTGCTTGATGGCCTTGGGAATGGCAAGCGCAGGGGCGACGGTGAAACGCTCAGGCTCGCGCTCGGCATCGGCCCATCCGAGAATCTTGGCAATGGGCTTGACGCCGAGCTCCTTGACCTTGGCCTCAGACATGAGGACAACCGCGGCAGCACCGTCGTTGATGGGAGCGGCGTTGGGGGCTGTGATGGTGCCATCGGATTTGAAGGCTGGGCGCATGGCCTTGAGCTTGTCCTCGTTGAGATTCTTGACCTCGTCGTCGCGATCGATGGAAATGTTGGGTTTGCCGCGACCACCGCTGACTTCGACAGGGACGATCTCCTTGAATAGACCGGCAGCGGCAGCGGCTTGGGCCTTCTTGTAAGAGTTGATAGCGTACTCGTCCTGGGCTTCACGAGACAAGTCGTTCTCAGAAGCGCACAGCTCGCCCTGCAGGCCCATGTGCTCTTTCTTGTAGGCATCGGTTAGGCCGTCCTTGAGAACGCCGTCGACGAGAGTCTGATCGCCGTACTTGGCACCGGTTCGCAGGTTGGGTAGATAGTGAGGAGCGTTGGACATGGACTCGGTGCCGCCCGCGACGACGACGGAGGAGGTGCCGAGCATGATGTTTTGAGCACCGAGAACGACGGCTTTTAGCCCAGAGGCGCAGACTTTATTGACGGTTGTGGAAATCGTAGATTGGGGAAGACCGGCGCCGATGGCACACTGGCGAGCAGGTGCCTGACCGAGCCTGTGGCGCAGATGTGCATTAGCAAAGGACAGCTTCCATACGATTGCACGGAGACGGCCTGGAGTTTACCCAGCAGAGAGTACATTGCCATAGTAGACTTCGTCGACCTCTTCAGGCTTGATACCGGCGCGCTCGACCGCACCTAGCGATGTGTTAGCTGATCTCCTGTAAACTGGTCCTAGGTAAAAGGGGTAGGCAAATTGACGCACCCTTGATGGCCACGGAACCAAGCTGGACTGCACTCAGGCTGGAAAGAGAGC
Organism: Niveomyces coronatus; assembly: GCA_018831755.1. Classification (NCBI taxonomy): domain Eukaryota; kingdom Fungi; phylum Ascomycota; class Sordariomycetes; order Hypocreales; family Cordycipitaceae; genus Niveomyces; species Niveomyces coronatus. Next base: position 29,917 of record JAFEME010000305.1, read on the forward strand.
TGTTTCCATACGTCAGTACATCATCTCCGATGTAAAGATTTGTCCTTGGCATTCAATAATTTAGAAATAGGGTCTACTGACCCGAGAAACGAGCCGATGGGGGTTCGGGCGGCCGAGACAATGTAGACGGGAGGAAGGTTTGACATGGTGGCGGGGTATCAGAAGGAGAAGCTCGAGAGAAGAGTCGATGCAGAGATGGAGAGGCGATTGCTGAAAGTGAAATATGATAATGGGAGGAAGATTGTGAGGGACTGAGATAAAGACTGGGTCTGGTTTAAAAGCAAGTAGTTTCAAGATCCGTGTTGATGCCGACCGACCGCCTGAGCACCGTGTCAATCGCTCGGGTTCGATCAACAAGCGAGTTCGGAAGAGGGGCAGTGGGAAATATTCTGGCGCCGTATTCGGATCTCCGCCGGCGGTACTTGGGATGCGCGACACCAGCGAGAGATAGATTGGCCAAGTCATGCGCGGCGGGACACGGTTACGAGGTTGTTGGGATGAAGTCGGCAAGGGGAACTGAAATAAAGCTATTATGCTATCTAATGATGAGTCTGCTCTTTTTTTTTTGCAAGACAGACAAGATAATATAGCATACATCACTTCGACTCTTGTTGTATTGATTGGCCAACGATCATGTCTAGCCAGTGGAGTCGCCGCCAGCCTACCCATTCTACCTTAGTAGTACTAATCAACTTAGTAGTAGTAGGGAGGCAGATGCCGACTCATGCACGTATAGCGCAAACAACTCTTAGCAGCACGAACGCTGGTATGCAGGCATTCACAGTGCCAGTGAAGGATTTGAAGCTGCTCACGGGCGAATTTCCAACAGCATGATAGTGCATGTCACGCGAACACGCAAAGATCGTGTATAGAATAGTAGAATAGTACGGAATAGGTACTCGTGCACCCAAACCCTCTAGCGGCAGCGTGTTATATCAGCGCCATGCTGAGCCCCTGTGGTGGTACAGCGCTGTAGCTACAGGCGCTATGTACAGCAGCTCTAACGCTACCGCGCCGCCATGCGATAAGGCTATTCATTAATCTTCACGTGATGCCTACCAGTTCCTATTGTAGTAATGCTTCTCAAAAAAGTTGTCCATACGCCGCGCTGGGCGGTTTGGAGTATCAAAGTCGCGTCTCTCGTCCCATTTGCGGTTGCCATTGATTCCTGCTGCTGCGGCCACCTGAGAGCAAAATGGACGACCTCTATGACGAGTGGGCACCAATGCACCTGTGTCCAAACTTACCTTTTGTGCTGACCTCATCGCGACCAGGTTCGGTAACTTCATTGGCGAGGAGGTGGAATCCGAGGCCGGCTCTGATCGTGGCGCGGACGCGGGCGACTATATCTATGATGATGTCGCAGATGGCGCCCAGGATGAGGATGAGAATATGGAGTTAGACGGTGCGTGGTGCTTCCTCGGTTGGCGTGGAGCAAACCCGACATGAAGCTAACTATTGGCGATCTGCAGATGGGCCATCCAACGCTGTAATACTTCACGAAGACAAGCAATACTACCCGACTGCCGAGCAGGTCTACGGCCAAGATGTCGAGACACGGGTCGAGGAGGAGGACGCGCAGCCACTTACGCAGCCCATCATTGCGCCGATTGAGACGAAGAAGTTTACGATTGAAGAAGCCGATCTTCCACCAGTTTTCTATAGTCGCGAGTTTATGACGGATCTCATGAACTTTCCCGACCAGATACGCAACGTCGCGCTAGCCGGGCATCTACATCACGGCAAGACGGCCTTCACCGATATGCTTGTCCTCGAGACACATGACATCCTCGAGAAGCTCGACAAGAGGGTTGGCCGCAAGCGTGACGAGGCCCTGCGGTACACCGACATTCACATTCTGGAGCGCGAACGCGGTGTGTCTATCAAGTCGTCTCCCATGAGCTTCGTGCTGCCAAATTCCAAGGGCAAATCGCATCTAGTCAACGTCATCGACACACCAGGCCATGTGAACTTTGTCGACGAGGTCGCTGCAGCTTTCCGATTAGTCGACGGCGTTTGCCTTGTCGTTGATGTCGTCGAGGGCGTGCAAATCAACACCGAGCAAATAATCAAGCATGCTGTGCTACAAGATCTCCCACTCACTCTCATCATCAACAAGATGGATCGCTTAATTGTTGAGCTTCGGCTGCCGCCCAAGGACGCATATTTCAAGCTAAAGCACGTCATCGAAGAAGTGAACACCATCATCACAAACACGGCCTCGGCAGCCTCGGCAGCAGCAGCCCGACGCATCAGTCCGGAAAAGGGAAATGTACTCTTTGCCTGCACTGACCTCGGCTGGTGTTTTACGCTCCAGTCATTTGCCAAAATGTACGCCGCTTCTCATGACGACCTTGATGCTGACGCACTGGCCAAGCGTCTATGGGGAGATGTGTATTACAACCCAAAGAAGAGGAACTTTTCGCGAAAGCCACTCGAGGATAGAGCCGCGAGGTCGTTCGTGCACTTTGTTCTTGAGCCTATCTACAAGATATTCACACATTCCATCAGTGATAGTCCGCAGGATCTTCGCCCCTTACTGGAATCTTTAGGTATACACCTGAAACCTGCACAATACAAGGCAGATGCGAAGGATATTTTAAAGCTGGTCTGTCGACAGTTTTTCGGTCCATCTACCGGCTTCGTCGACATGCTTGTCCAGCACATACCCTCCCCTGCCGAGTCGGCGCAACAATTACTGGAACGGCACTATACTGGGCCCATGGATAGCAAACTCGCCCAATCTATAAAAGACTGCAACCAGGACGGGCCTCTAGTTGTGTACATCGCTAAACTTTTCAACAAGCCAGACGCAAAGAGTTTCTACTCGTTTGGTAGAGTTCTTAGTGGAACAGCGCGGCCTGGAATGGCGGTTCGTGTCCTCGGCGAGGGCTACTCGTTGGACGACGAGGAAGATATGACAACGACCAGGATCAACGAGGTCCTCATAGGAGAGACGAGATATAACATTCCTACAGATGGCGTGCCGGCCGGTAACCTGGTGATGCTCGATGGGATCGACAACTCAATAGTCAAATCCGCAACGATTGTCCCGTTGAAGCTGGAAGACGACGAGGATGCCTACATTTTCCGACCAATCAGCCACTTCACCGAGTCTGTTCTCAAAGTAGCTGTCGAGCCAATAAATCCTTCTGAGTTACCGAAGATGTTGGATGGCCTGCGTAAGCTTCAAAAATCTTACCCTCTGCTGGGCACCAAAGTGGAGGAGTCCGGTGAGCATATCATTATCGGCACCGGTGAGCTGTATATGGACTGCGTACTGCACGATCTGCGTCGTCTGTACGCAGACATGGATATCAAGGTCTCGGACCCGGTAACAAGATTCTGCGAGACAGTTGTTGAAACCTCAGCCACAAAATGCTACGCTAACACGCCGAACAAAAAGAACAAAATCACCATGGTAGCAGAGCAGCTAGATAAAGGTATCTCTACAGACATCGAATCCGGAGCTGTAAATATCCGGGATCCGATCAAAAAGACGGCGAAGTTCTTCGAGGATAACTATGGTTGGGACAAGCTCGCTGCGCGCAGCATCTGGGCTTTCGGACCGGACGATGCGGGGCCCAACGTCTTGCAGAACGATACTCTGCCCACAGAGGTGGACAAGAAGCTCCTCACTTCTGTGCGAGAGTACATCCGGCAAGGCTTCAGCTGGGCGACGCGAGAGGGCCCTCTCTGCGAGGAGCCTATCCGAAACACAAAGTTCAAAGTGACAGATGTCGTGCTGGCGAGCGAGGCCATCTTCCGCGGTGGGGGGCAGATTATCCCGACGTCACGGCGCGCGTGCTACTCGTCCTTTCTGATGGCGTCACCGCGGCTCATGGAGCCCGTGTACGCGGTGTCGGTGACGGGGCCCGAGGACTCTTACATGGAGGTGTACAACGTGCTGGCGCGGCGGCGGGGCCACGTGCTCTCGGACGGCCCCGTGGCGGGGACGCCCCTGTACCGCGTCAACGGCCTGCTGCCTGTGATCGACAGCTTCGGCTTCGAGACGGATCTACGCATCAAGACGCAAGGCAGCTCCATGGTGTCTCTCGTCTTCGATAGCTGGAGTGCCGTGCCGGGTGACCCGCTCGACCGCGAGCAGGTGGTGCGGCCGCTGCAGCCTGCTTCGGCGCAGGCCACGGCGCGGGACTTTGTGCTTAAGACGCGGCGGCGCAAGGGCCTGAGCGAGGATGTCAGCGTCAAGACGTTCCTAGAGCCCGAGTTCTATCAGAGCCTCATGGAGAGTGGCATGCTAGGAGAGCTGTAAGATGCTATTTAGAATATGCAAATTCTGAATGACTTGAGGAAGGTGGACAGAACAGACGCATAAATCAGTGCGTGTATTTGTGTTTATCATGGCAAAAGTCGTTGGATGTTGTTCAGAAAAGTTGAAAGCTAGATCTCGGACGCACATCAGGTATTTGGCGTTGACATCTTTTATTCTGGTCATTGTTGCTATAAAGATAATATTACTTGATTTTACCGCTGCTTAATCGCAGTAAGAGCTGTTGTCTATACTGCGTCTCATTGGTAATTGTCCTGGTTATTTGCTCGAGTTTATAGTGATGACTGGTGTTATATCTGGCCGCCGTTTTGACGATGGGCCACATCCGTCAGTCTCCCAGCGAATCTGTGAATTGATCGTGCGTAGACGATGTGGTAAGAATAGCCATGACTTAGTTTGATTCCGTCTGCTACCGACGCCCGGCAACGCTGTAAGCGAGTTGTTTTATTGGCCGTCCATAGGAGCGGCCGAGGCCGACATGTGGCCGAGGCCCTGCTCAGTCGGATATTTTCCGTCTTCGGTAGTAGGCGTGCTCAAAAATGCCGGAAGGGCCAGTCACGAGGCGCGCAAAGGTATGGTAATCTATGGAGTACCGTACCACACTTAACCTAGAAACCTCAGTAGCACGTCTCGAGCATCTTGTCCAGCACGCTCCTGAGCGAGTCGTTCTCGAGCGCGGCGGCCACGCGCTCCTTGTCGGCGAGCTGCTTGTTGACCTGGTCGTCCTGGACGTGCGAGCTCGGCCGGCAGCGCACGTCGACGCGGTAGCTCGGCGGCAGGGCCTGCTCGAGGCGCACGCGGACGGCGAGGCCGAGGATCGTCGCGAGCGAGCAGTGCGTGATGGTCGGCGTGATCTCCACCGTCACCTCGACCAGCGCGTCGTCCCCAGCGCCGGGACCCCGCGACGGCGCGGGCGGCGGCATCATGCGGATGTCGGCGAGGTTGACGACGGAGAGCTGGCCGAGCGAGACGGGATGCTCGGGGTCGGTGATGGTGGATATCAAGTCTTGTTTTGTCACAACAACCCCCCGGAGAGTTAGTTTTTTTTTTTATCAGCAAGAAGAAGAAGAAGAAGAAAGAACGAATTACAGTATCGCCGCGTGTGGGAAAAGCCAGGGGGGGGGGGGGGGGG
>JAFEME010000306.1:0-35281 GCA_018831755.1 Niveomyces coronatus
CACCCCCCCCCCCCCCCCCCCGGTTCAGAACCGGACCAATCATTACAGTGAGTTTCGACGAGAACATTGGAGAGCGGATGCAGAAGGAAGTTAAAGCAAGGCATCCGTTGTCCGCGCGCCGGGTACGTGGAAAATCCCCAGTTTCTTGCGCGGTGGTGGAGCGGGCGGGCGGGGAGAACGATTCGCATAGGAGGAGGGCCAAGTCACCCGCCCTTGATTTGTCTCATTGCGCAAGCAAGCAAGACCAGGTGACGCCTTTCTTCTCCCGTCCTTTACCTGTTCTTTGTCAGATATCATTATTTTCATTCAGACCAAAGCAAAAAGAAAAAAAGAAAAGAGAGAGAGAGAGAGAGAGAGAGAGAGAGAGAGAGAGAGAGAGAGAGAGAGAGCCATCACTTTTTTCTTTCTCCCCCCCCCCCCCTCCTCCATTCACTTCCCCGTCTTTTCCGTCACTCATCACCGTCTCTTTCTCTCTGGTGTCGCACAACCAGTCTCTATTCCTTTTTTTTTAAAGCTTTTTTTGTTTTGCTGCTGTCCTCGATCGAGTCTCTGATCGAGGAAAATAATAAAAAAGAAAAAAAAAAAAGGCCGGAAAAGACATTAATCTACTTTCCTTGCCACCGACTGATAAAGAAAGCTAGCTCTGGATGATGCGCCACAGGACTGGCTACCAGCAAGAACACCTACCTTGTACTCTCTTACGCAGCTGTACCAAGACCGTATCAAAATCTTGCGTACGAACAAGCATCTGAAGCCAAGAAAAAGGAAAAGGAAAAAAAAAAAAAAGAATAATCGAGAAACGCAACATGTCGCCTGAACAAATATATACCTCCTTGCACGCCGCCCAGGATATTGCTCGCGGAGCGTGTATAGCCGCGTGGCCCGCCGACGAGCCATACTTCGAACCAACCTTGACATCAGACGCGCGCTTCCTCGACATCAGCATGGCCAATCGCAGAGCTCGGCAGGACACGGGCTACGCTTACGTTTCAGAGGCTGTTTCTACATCAGGTCCGATAGAGTACCCTCAAACAACATTATCTCCTCCGACACCAGACTCCGGGCGATCCAGCCGTCAGCTTGTGCAATAGCCATCCATCACACACCAAGCAGTAAGAAATGGCAACGCTTTTGGGTTCCAAAATTCTCTATCTACACAACTGCACCACTTCGCAAAGCAGGGATACATCTACATGGTATATGTAGTCGGATAATATAGACACAAAGTATGAAGATTGAAAAAAAAATATTAACCTCTCAATTTACTATACTAATCGCCGACTGCTGCTCTGCAAGCCAATCTGTCCAGCAGCTATTGCCCGCTGCAAATAACGTCCGCGTCTTTTTTTTTGTAGTTTTGTGTTGATTGCGTAAAGCATTGTAAAATTACAACAGCATTCCTGGTATCGGATTGTGCACAGGAGATTCGATTACTGCGTGCATGTTAGAAATGTCATCTCGTCTGCCGGGAGTGGCTCAACTTACGCTAATCTCATCCATAGCCGAGTCACCGTTAGCGGCAGTGGTTTGAGGAACAGCCGCATTGTTCACGTTGGCGACACTATCAGCCATGTAGTTGTCCATGTCGGCATCAAGCTCCGTCGCCGTCTTCTTGGCCGGGCGAGCATTACGGCCGCGACGAGCCTTGCCGGCAGCACCCTTGGTGCCGGCCTTCGCACTGTTGGCTTGTTTTCCGGCGGCGGACTTGGGTTGAGTCTTGGGCTGACTGGTCCACGACATTAGCATTCCTGGCTACACATCCGGCTCGTCCGTCTCGACTTACGTGGCGCGGTCGGCAAGAGTCCGAACAGGGGGGATGACCTTGTCAGCCTGGGCGGCACCGACGACAATTTCGATCTTGATGGGACGATCGTCCACGCGTAATCCATTGAGCTTCTGGAAGGCCTTACTAGCGCCATCAGGCTTATGGAAGGTCACATTGGCGATTCCACGACTCTGCGAATTGGGCCCATAAGAGAGTTCCACCCGCTTGATCGGGCCGACGGACTGAACAAAGTACTCCTAAATTCCGCGAAATGCTGGTTAGTGAACCGTGACCGATGAAAGACTTGAAAAGGCGACAGTTCGATCCCCATCGTCGTCCGAATGTTGCCAAGGTACACCTTTGTCGATGAGACCGCGTGTCAAAGCTCATATGCTGATCAACGAGTTTCCAGGTCCAAGAACATCTGGGAACAAGTATACTTGAGTTGCTGCCATTGGAGCGTCACTGGCTAAGAACGACTGCTCGTTCTTATGTCGTGCTAGACACCTGTGCACCAAGCCAGGCGCAGCATCGACCGTGGCACTGTTCCAGCCCCCGCCCACGTCGTACGGCCTGATCGACGCTCCCAGTAAGGCAAGAACAAAAGTAGCCAGGTGCGCTCCCGCAACTGTTTCCCAGGCAGCCAGGCTCTGTCGCTTCTTAACTCGTCCAAAGAAGCCAGGCCAGCCAAGTGCCGCCCACAGAACAGATACAGCGTTTCTCAGACCATGACCAATGAGACTACCGTATGGCGCATCGATGAAATCTTTGCAATCCCACAGAACATTGCTGACCAGGCAGTTCTGTGAGACATTTGCAAAACAAGATGCTCTCGACCTCGTCCAGTAACATACGAGAGTATTCTCTGGGAGGGAGACGTGGCCAAGGTAGATATTCTCAGGCGCGATAGCTCGGCAAAAAGGAACCGAAAATACCTCATGCCTTGGAAATGGGAGCAAACGTAGCGAGAAAGGAACCGAACAAGTCCGAGGGGCGCGCTCTGCCTCAACGGAAACATACCTTAATCTGCTGTTCAGAAACATCTTTGGGCTGTTTTTGGAACTGTTAGCTGCTGCATCGATACCCTGCTGTAAAGTGTGTTTGAACGTACGAGGTTGCTGACAATAACCTTGCTTTCTCCTTGAGGGAAAGTGGTCTTGCCCTGGGGGGCCTTTGCGCCACCGCCACGCGTGGGCTTGGACTTTTGGATACCGCCAACCGGGGCCGTGATGGTCCGACCTCCAGGGCGACGCTGGGAACGACGGCTCCCGGCGCTCTTGCGGCGCGCAGAGACAATATCGTCGAGAGGCTTATCGAGCTTTCCAGACATGATGAAGTAGAAAAGCAGGAAGATTTTTCGAGAAAAAGATGCGAGATGTATAAAGTGTGTAGATGCAGGAGATTTGATGAGCTGTCGCGGAGAGAGCGACAACAGTGTCTGAGAAGTGGAAGAGGCGCGATCGAAGAGAAAAAAAATAGGCGAGTAGACCTCTGCCTAGGTGTCCGATGGTCGAATGAATGATTTGAGAAATGGTTGAGTCGGTATGCGACAAAGTTCTGTTAAGTGGTATGGAATGATGGAACTTTGCTTGATACAGGGCTGGCTGGTTGGTTGGAGATGGAAACGAAGGAGGAAGAAGCAGAGAGGGGAGGGAGGAATCGAGGACTGGCGCGCGTGTTCTTCTAGTAGGCAAGAGTTTTGGGAGAGGGAGGGGGGGGGGGCGCAGGCGTCGGGCACAGGCGCTGGGCGCGACCCACTTATTGCAGCACAATCATTCATGGATTTATGCGTTGTGCTTACCAGGTGCTAGGACAATGTACAGTACTATGGTCACTACCTGTCTACGTACCCTGTACATACAAACACCACGTAAGCAACAGGAGTCGGGACGCACCACGGTTTGCGCGACTGGTAACCCTCACGAAAGTGAGGAAGGCACTTATGGAAGGCACTTATACCTTCACTGTAGCCAAGCAAATGAAGGCACTCAGCTTTCTGGCGAGAAGAAAAGAGCTATCGCACAAATGCCTGAAAATGATAGCCTCCCTAGTTCCTTTTCACTGCCGCCGAGCCTCGCTCCGCATATTGTATGACACCAGGCACCGAATCAGGGTCACACAATTTGGCGTGTCGCCAGTCGTTCTCACATCGAGACAAGTAACAACAATACAAGTTGAGCACTGCAGATTTGCGCGACGCCGTTTTCGTTTGTTGTTATTCGCACGGATTTACTGCTATTCCCCTACTCTTGACAAAACCCGGACATTTGCAGACAATCCATATGCTCTCCTCCAAAGCCAGTTGCACTATTAAGGAAGATTTGATTTTAGCTCAGGCGATGATCGACCCGCGATTATCTATTCCACGGTGACATGAGGTATCTGGCTGGGTATGTACCGGCTGCATGGCGCACAGTACACTATCTCAAGTTGAATCCGTGAGCGTCGGTGGTCCGTTTAGAGGGCCAACTCCTTCGCGGTACTCTTCTCGGAAGATCTCTCATCTCTGTTTTTATTTTTGCAAACGTTATCTTTCGCTCGACTTAGTGCGCTAGGAGTCGCAATCGATGATCCAGCGTCTCACAGCGCTCGCAGTATGTACATTTTCATCGCTTTGCGTCGCTTTAACGCTTCGTGCACTTCTGCCCGTATCGTAATCTCATGCCGCCTTGGGTTTGGTCGCTGTTGCGGTTGTGCGCTTAGAATTGACTTCGAGGAAGTGGTATACGATAATCAAAAGCATAGCAGCCGACCCCAAAAAGATGGCAAGTGTGTAAAGGTCGCTGTCAGATATCATTGTGGTGGCCGTTTGCCGTCGCGTGAAGTCGCAATAATCGTCGTCAGGTTTCCCGTGGGCTCACTATAGCGGACTAATATGATTTAGCAAATGCATAGAAACACAAGTTCTAGCATTGATGCAATTTACCTTGGACTATAGCACGAATGTGCTTTGCAAGCGCGCAAGTGGTAGAGCAATAGGATGGAATTGACATACGTAGCTTCTCGAAGCTCCTGAACTGAAAGTAGCACTATACTACTAGGCACTGGTAACCGGTAGCTACATACACTACCTACTAACTACTAGTACCTAGTAGTACCTGGGAGTAATAAGCAGCCCTGACTGGTACATAAATGGGTACATCGATATAGCCATGTGGCTGTGCTGGCGTGGCTGCTTTTGTTCTTGGGCGTAGAATCTTTCTCACCAAAGGCTGACGAGCAGGGTCACGCACGTGATCTTGTTGACCTCATTCACCCACGAGAGGCTCCCCCACTAACCCAAGAGGTCGAAACCTCTTTTGCTAGAAAATCAACGACAAGAAGTGCATTACTTGATCAGAATCGAAAGTCATACGAATTGGTTTTGGTCCTGTGGTCGATTGATTTCGAGAAATTGAATTTTGATCTTTGACGACGATCCGGTTTGCTTCGTTAATAATTTCGCATACCCCGCCATCATCCTTGAGTCACCCTCGCCAGTTACCCTTTCGACATGCCTAAGAAAAATGAGAAGCCGGCCCCTGCCAAGACCAAGGTCTCGGCCTCCAAAATGGCCGAGGAGCGCACCTTTGGCATGAAGAATAAGAAGGGTGCTGCTGCGCAGAAACAGATCGCTCAGATGACGAGCAACCTGAAGGGGAGCGGGTCGGCCGAGCAAAAAAAGAAAGAGGCCGAAAAGGCCCAGCGTGAGCGCGAGAAGAAGGCCGCAGAGGACGCAAAGCGAGAGACCGCCGCGTTACTCAATCGCCCCGCACAGATTCAGAAAGTGCCGTTCGGCGTCGATCCGAAGACAGTCGTGTGCATCTTTTGGAAGAAAGGCAACTGCGAAAAGGGCCGGAAATGCAAGTTTGCGCATGACTTGGCAGTAGAGCGCAAGACCGAAAAGCGCGATCTTTACACCGACGAGCGAAAGGATGAAGAGGAAAAGAAGAAGCAGGAGACGTCAGCAGACTGGGACGAGGATAAGCTACGATCCGTGGTGCTATCCAAAAAGGGCAATCAAAAGACGACAACAGACAAAGTGTGCAAGTACTTTGTATCTGCCATCGAGGATGGAAAGTATGGCTGGTTCTGGATATGCCCCAACGGCGGTGATAAATGCATGTACAAGCATGCCTTGCCACCCGGGTACGTATGGCGCGTAATTGAAGGGACAATGCCCGTTGCGCTAACAACAAGCTCAGCTTTGTACTCAAGACCAAGGAGCAACGAGCCGCGGAAAAGGCTCTACTGGACAAGTCACCGCTCAAAACGCTCACACTCGAGGACTTTCTCGAATCTGAACGGCATAAGCTCACTGGCACGCTCACACCGGTCACGCCAGAGACGTTTGCCAAGTGGAAGAAGGATCGTATGGATAAGAAAGCGGCAGAGGAGCAACTACGGAAGGCCAAGGAGAACACTGGCCGATCTCTCTTCGAAAGTGGCAAGTGGACCGGGGAAGACGAGTCTGAGGACGAGGATGACGACGAGACCTGGAATTTGAGCAAACTACGACGAGAGACCGAGGCTATCCAGTCGAGAAAGGAAGAGCAGCGATTAGCGGAAATACATGGATATGAGCTGGCTCCCGCATCCTTGGAAACTGAGCCAGCGCCGCCAAACGACCAAACTGCTACTTCATGAGCAGCATCCGTACTAATTGCGCGAAAAGCATGATAAGTAACGAGGCCTTAGTGCCTAAGACAGTCGGGGACCATCTGCTCGTAGAGGGAGCTTGATCAGCATTGTCTAGGCGCGTCGGAATCCCTGACGCTGCGAGGGCTGGGAGCTGACTCGAGTTTTCTCTAAGACACGAGCGATTGCGAAACAAGCTCTTCTCACCGGCGTCATTGCAGAGCGGTCATCAATGCGGGAGGGTCACTACCTAGCGTCAGTGCACATATCCCGTGAGCCGATAGGAGCAGCATATCATTGAAGCATGGAAAGAAAAGCCATATGAAGACGATTCCTGTAACCAAAAAGCATTGCATACAGCCAGGAATGTGCTGATATATCAAAAGCGTAAATAGATGGTGATTCACTATATTACATATGACTTGTGTCCAGCTAAGGTCTTTACATAATGAATTTCCAGCAGGGCCAAGTGTTTGTCTCTGGCTGAGAATTGGCAGCGGAAGCGTTCTTGAATAATACAATTGTACTGCATCAGGCTGTATCAAGAAGAAGGCGGAATACGCCCGGCATCCACAATTATGGGCGTTCGGGTCAGGCGCGAATAATAATATCATGAACGATGCAGATGCTTTGTCTCTCTCCCTTTCTAATTAGAGGTCATCTCCTTTTGAATACAATTTTAACCATCTCGCCTTGGTCGGTGTTGAGGCATCTTGGAATTGAAGCACCCGATTGAGGGCTGAAAGTTGGTACCTCGCCGACATACTTACAGTACCTAATAATCAGATGACAAAGAAGTCCCAAGTGCTCGCGACCAGTACTAGACCAATATCTGTTCATGATGGAAAGTTCTTCTGTCTGAATCATACGCATGCACTTGTTGTGTGCTTTGTCATGTAGGACAGACCGCACAGACCTCTAATGACTTGGAGTAAATATAGCAGAACATTCTATATCTTGGGCGAGGAGGAAGATGCCTGAAGCATGCCGAAAGCCGGACGTCTAGGCCCTCACTCATCATACACATTGACCTAGCGACGGCACGCGCCTAGCCGATTAAGTACGACAGTATCAGTTCAGAGTGCGCGTAACAGTCCTGAGGTCAGTCGCCAGCTGCCAGCCCACCAGCTGCCGCCCTCACATCCCCACCTTCTCGATCCCCTCATCTAGAAGCTAGTTACCCTCAAACTTTTACACCTTAAAGCCCATACCTTGCATCCTTCTCTTGAAATCATCAAACCTCTACCCCCTTTGTTGTCTTGTTACATCGGCCTGCGTTATATTCTGTCAGCGGCTCTTCTACCCCGTCATCGTCTGGCCTGCAGGCCGGCCGATTCGCTGGTGGATCTACAATCTATTAGGTAGTTTGAGGCGGCCCCGCCCCGCCACTTGATTCAATGACAGAAGCAAACCACTACCTTTTGTCAATTCTTTCTCGCCATCTCGCCAAATTCGTATCAATCATTACTTTTCGCAATTCATGTGACACGTCTTCACTCCCCACTCTTGAACGAAAAAAGATCCCACACTCGAGCGCTACGCACGTTGAACAATCGCATTGGCGCATCCAGCGCCCGTGTTCGACCAGAATAAACGATCAGTGCCGGTATCATCGAAGTCCCTGTCCGCCCGACCTTCGCTAGGCCTCTGTTCATATTTGGATGATAAGGCGTCTCTGGCGACTGGCTACGCTGCGATCACCGCTCCAGACTTTGGCCTCGAATCAATCGGGGCCACAGCCTGAACGCGTCTGTGACCGGCCGCCGCCATTCCGCCATAGGCAATGACAATCGACGCCAGCTCCAGCAATTCGCAACATGACTCTACCAGTGCCTCCCGTCCGTCCATAGTTCCGAATATGTCTTCACTTCCCCCGTCTGCGAAGAAACAGTCTACCGCGACCAGCAGCCGCGAGAAGCCGCGCCAATCGCTCACCAAACGATACCGCACCGAAATTGCCGCGAGCAGTTCGAGCGTCTTTTCTACTCTCGCCGCCTTCCCTCTTGATAGCGTCAAGACACGTATGCAGACATATCAGTATAATGGTTTCCTCGATTGTGTGAGGCAAACTTATAAATCAGAATCTTTGGGCGGATTCTTTCGAGGTCGGTGCCATTCTTCCGGCCACTGTGCAATATAGCACACGCCGGCATTGTACCTTCTCAAGCTACCAGCCTGAATCTCCAGAAATAATGAAAAATGCTAATACTAGCTCTATCCAGGTGTCACGGCACCTATGGCAAGCATAACTCTCGTGAGGACCGTCTCATTTTCGATATATCAACGAGCCAAGTACGCATATGCCGGTTGGGTCAAGCAAAACACCGGCTTTGATATTCTCTATCATGTCAACAAGCCAGGTAACTACCCAAACCTATACTCGGTTGCGTGTTTTGGCGCCGCTGGTGCAACAGCAGGGGCAGTCATACCTGTGCTGGCTTGCCCGTTTGAACTCAGCAAGCTGAGCTCGCAAGTGGCTGTCCTGTTAGCAGAGCGTGGGGGTGCTAAGAAGAAGAGTGCCGCCATCGCACAAAGCTACCAGAATAAAGGAACCTTGAGGACTATGGCTACCATTGTCAAGCACCGAGGACTGGCAGGCCTGTATACAGGCTTTCGCTTACACCAATGTGAATCAGCCCTCAACATCCCCTGTGAGCATCACTGACTATTCAAAGTGCGAGACACTGTTGGGACAGGCATCTATTTTATGGTGTATGAAAGTGGGAAACAGCTTGGGACCACATTTTCCGGTGATGGTAGCAACAAACTTGCGGTGGTAGCAGCCGGCGGTTTATGCGGTCTCGTTTCATGGGCTTTAATATGTAAGGCTGCATCCATTCTACGTTGATCATCTGTGTAAGTGTTGAGCTAACACTGTGAGTGCAGATCCCATCGACTCGGCCAAGAGCATCTATCAGCGCAATTCTCTACTCTATCAGAGAGGCGAGCAAGTAGAGCCGGCACCAAAAATCACGTTTATGAAACGTGACATGTATCGAGGACTCGCTGTGTCTATGAGCCGTTCATGTGTTGTCAACGCTATCTTCTTTTCATCTTTTGAGTTTATCAAGAAGCACATCAAGGATAATGCATAATGAACGACGGCGCCCTCCGCTGAAGAGATGGGACTTGGCAACATCATATTGTGTAGGATGAGAAATCTTGTTTGATCAGCATCATTTCTACACATCATGAACGCTCCTCTGAAGCAGTAGATTTCCTTGAATTTATCTGGAAAATACTGATGACTTAGTAATTACTTTTTCTTATTGCCGATGCATATATTCTGGCGTTTACCAACTTGTTTGTTTCATGCTTGGGCTTTGTGCTGGTCTTTGTCAACATCTTGTCGATATGTCTCTATATCTTGCTAAGAAAATTGATATTATCCCTTTTTAAACTGAAGTGGCCTACGGCTTGTACTTTTGAGGTAAATGAGTGGCGGGTGGCAGCGGGTAGTCGACGACATGAATTCCATGCATCAGCAAGCAGATATGTATGTGACGTGAAAACAACCACGACGGTGCCTTGAATCATCATTTTGTTCTCGGGCATCTCATTCTTAGGAATCAATTTAAACGAGACCAAAATTTTTCTTCGTAACTGCATGTATAGCTCTACCCCGAGTTCTGTGCCTTTTTCCCTTTTCAAGATGAGGCGACAAATAGTACACCCTCCAGCTCACCGTCTCTACCGACCACTCCAAACAAAACGCAAGCCGCTGCGCAGAGATCAGCCAGGCGGCAGTGGCTTTTGTCCTTTTATCTTTGATTCTTTTTTTCCTCTCGCCCGACAAGAAGCACTTCATCATTGCTCGGCAAGCTCCTTCTGTACCTGCGCCTTGACGTGGTCCCGCACCTTGCGCCAGTCATTCTCCAGCGTCGTCACCCGTCTCTCCCTGCTCTCGAGCCCGACAAACTCCTGCGGCAGCACCTTGCTCGCAAAGTCGAACCCTGCCTCGTCCTTGAGTGCCTTCTCCACCGCTCCCGAGAACTTTGCCGGGTGCGCCGTCGATAGCGAGATGTGCGGAACGCTCTTCGCCGCGGCGACGGCGGAGCGTTGTGTGGCGGCGGCGCCGACGGCGGTGTGCGGATCAAGTACGTAGCCGATACGCCGGTAGAAGTCTCGGATGGTGTCGAGCGTCTGCTGGTCGGTGACGCGCTCGCTCTCAAAGTCGCGCTGGGCGGCGGCGAGCACGTCCGGGAACACCGGGCCGAAGGCGCCCGAGTCCTTGAGCTCGCGCAGCCATCCGGCCACCTCCTGGCCGGCCTGGCGCTTGTTCCAGGTGTCGTCCATGCCGGCCGTTGCGGCGAACTCGTAGGCGAGGAACCAGAGCAGACGCTCAAAGTTGCTCGAGACGAGGATGTCCATGGCCGGGCTGAGCGTCTCCCGCACGCCCGAGGGGTCGGCTCCGAGGGCGGGCGCGAGCGTGATGGGGACGTCGCCGCTGCCGCCGCCGCCGCTTTCGTTGTTGCCGTTGCTGTTGTCGGAAGGGCGGGCGTGCTTCTCGTACTTGCCCGTCTTCCAGAAGCGGTCGAGAATGTCGTTTTCGTTGGTGGCGATGACGAGCTTGTCGACGGGGAGGCCCATGCGCTGCGCGAAGTAGCCGGCGAGTATGTCGCCAAAGTTTCCGGTAGGCACGACGAAGCGTACCTTGTCGCCGATGCTGAAATCTGGAGACTGCTTGGCGAGGGAAAAGTAAGAGTGGAAGTAGTAGACAATCTGGGCGAGGATGCGGCTCCAGTTGATGGAATTGACAGCGCCGAGATTGAGGGCTGCATTCGTGTCCTTGTCGGCGAATAAGACTTTGAGGATGTCCTGGCAGTCGTCGAATGTGCCGCCAACAGAGAGATTGTAGACGTTCCTGTCGAGGACCGTTGTCATCTGGGCTTCTTGAATGGGGCTCACGCGGCCGGTCGGGAACATGATGAAGACGGACACGTCCTTTTTGCCCCTCAGACCGTATATAGCGGCGGAACCGGTGTCACCGCTCGTGGCGCCGACCACAGTAAGGTGGTGGCGGTCTACCCATGATTAGCATAGCTAAACCAATACGCTTGCGCGGGTCAGCACGCATGAAGGTTGTTTACCTTTACCGGTCTTGCCCTCGTTCTTCCGAACGAGAAAATACTCGAACAGATTGCCCACAAACTGCAGCGCGACATCTTTGAAGGCGAATGTCGGGCCGTGAAAGAGCTCGAGCAGATAGTGGTTGTCTTGGAGGTGGACGAGCGGCGTGGTGTCGGGATGGCGAAACGTCGAGTAGCTCCTGCGGATTATGTCTTTAAGGTCGGCGGGGGGGATTTCGTCGGGAGAGATAAAGAGAGAGAGGACTTTGTAGGCTAAATCGGCAAATTCGAGGTCCTTCCAGGACTGCCAGCCAGTAGCTTCCGGGATGGCTTCCGGGATGAAGAGGCCGCCATCGGAAGCGAGGCCTTTGAGGACAGCTTGCTCGAATGTGAACTAGGAAGGCGAAATGGATTAGACATTAAAGTTTGACAATAGTGAGAGAAAAGTGTAGAGAAACTTGGAGTCACGACGGCGCCGGGACTGCGACCACAACATACCCCAGAGTCCTCGCCGCGGGTGCTCAGATAGCGATGTGAGGGGTTGCCGGTTGTGGCTTCGGGCTGGCCATTGACTGGAGCATTGCCATTCGTCGCCATTGCCATGCGTCAAACTGAGAAATGCGATGAACGTCAATAGTAGAAGAGCGGTAATTTGTGTATGGATTACGATGCGCGGGCGCGGTCTGGCAGAATTGTCGTGACCAATGGACGGAAAAGTTGGGTGGATAGGCCTTCTTTGCGCCGCGAGTCGGAGGAACGACCGCCTGATCGGAGATGCCGACAGCGATATACTACTAGCAAGTACAGCAGAGCGCGACGGGTAAACTGTCGGTTATCAAGAGACAAAAGTTGTCCTATCTAGAATATAAATACAACATATTTTCTAATGGTCATTTTCAAAACAATTAGAAAAATTAAAATAGATAAAGAGAAAGTTACATTGCAATTTGCCAGCCAACTCTTGCCAATGGAGGGGCAGCAGTGGGGCAGAGTCGTGGCTTCCGATTGTCGGCGGCTTCACTCGGTATTAATTGATAGGGACGTGTACGGAGGAGTGACTACGCGACAAGGCAAAGTTACTGTTAATAAAGGCGATTACTTGCCACAACGATGTGATTTGGGGTCTATACAGCAAATGAAGCCTTGACGTGACCTTGTTTAATATCATACAAAAGTCGCGCGAGCCAACAGCAGCAGATAAATTTGGTGGAACGTATTGGTTATCAAATATCATCATGCCTTCAAGGCAGCCCGCGTCATTCGTCGTAGTGTTCCCATGCAAGCAATCCCCAACATTTATGTGCCGATTCACTTTGGCAACGACTTGAGCAGAGGAGCGATCCTCGATCGCTTGCTCAGCCCTATTCTGTACAACGGCTTCGTTAAAATACCTGCAAGCGCAGTATTTTTGGTCTTTCCAAGCACCTTCTGTTGTTGGTCCGTACCAGAAACACTTGCGGGCTTCACGTCTAAGTCAACATCTACGCCTTTTGGTGTGTCCTCCATTGGCCGAATCCCCTCCGTTTGGGCTTCGACATCTGTCTCGTTTTCCTTCGTATCTTCCTTGATTTGGTCCGTCAATATTTTGACTTCCTGCTCCCTTTCTTCTGTGCATACCACTTCTGGGCTAGAACTTCTTCTGGATCGCCCGCGCCTCTTCGACCGCTCCGAGGCGTTCCGTGCCGTTTGGGTTTCTTTTGGTGGTGATATGTCTTTTGCCTTTTGCTTCTTTTGCTTCTTTGGACGCCCCCTCTTCTTATTTGCTTTTGGTGGAGAGGGTGGTATGTCGTGACTGTCCGTGACTGGCTTGTCTTGCGGCTCAGCATTCTGTGGCTCGTCCTCTGCATATTCTTCGTCTTCACTATCAGGCAAAATCGTCTGTTTCTCATCCTCTCGGTCTTGCTTCTGATCATCCGGTGGCGAGATTTCGGCCATAAATTCATCTGCACTTTTCCTACTACGCCGTCGCGGTCCTATTGCCCCCATCTCCTTTGGAGCAGCGCTCGTCTCGTTCTTTGATGCGCTCTTGCGTCGCGACTTAGCGCGGGGCTGCGATTGCGGCTGCGGTTGGCTCGGCGCTTCTACGGATGGCGGCTGCTTGGTATGGCTAGATATTGGCAGTTCCACAGCAACGTATTCTTTCCTTTGACTATTCGACAGGCCTTCAGGGTCAATGACGAGAGACGGGTCAGCCTCGATAGGCATAGTCGGCGTCGGTATGCTGCTAGCCGGCAATGCTGTCGCTGGCAATGAACTTGTAATGTCATGATCTCGGGAATCGCTCAGGCGCAGCCTCTTTCTAGGAGGGGCTCCAATAGTCATGTCCCCTTCAGCTTCGTACTGTTTTGTTTCCCCGTCCAGACCTGGCGTCTGTTGTCTCTCTGCTGCTCCCATGTCCGGCTCAGACCTCGGGTTCCGCGGTCTATGAGGACTGCTGGGGACCGCCCATGGGTCAGGCGCCTCGTCATTATCTCGCTTCCTGATCTTTGCTCGCATAATGTCAGATTTAATGCGTTCGGGTCTGCTTTCAGTGTTTGTCGGCACCAATGGCGCATCTTCTGAGAAGGAATCTAGATATTGAGAAGGCAGTGAAACAGGATCTGTTTGCTCCGTCCCTGTAGAAGTCGTCTGTTGCGAGCGATCTTGGTGCTTCCGTGCTGCTGTAATCTGCTCAGTGTAAACTTTGTGAAAGAAAACAGGATCAGTAGACGACGTTGTGAGGCTGACGAGATCCGATTTGCTGCTAATAAACGAGGGGGGCTGTTCTGCCTGCGCTGCTGGTGGTGGCGAATACGTCTGACCTTCTGACTCATCATCAGAGTCGGCAATGAACGCGACAGCCATGTGTGGTCGACCCTGGTTTGACCGGATTTTCCTTTTCCGGTCTGGTTCTTTCTTTTTATACTCTGTCGAAAAATATTCTTTTGCTTTATCTTGGTCCATAGATATGTTGTATTCGATGCTTGTGTGTGCAAACGCGCCTCAAGACGCGCCAACTAGTAACGCGAAAGCACGTGATCGAATCGTCAAAACAATTAAAGTTCTCAAGAGCTGGACTTTTATGATATGCAGCATAATAAGCCAGTATTTTCACATTTGTAATTTATGAAACTAGACTCGCTCGGAAGCTCAACAGATTATTCGAGCCAGATATGTGACTCTTTTTTTTAATGATCAGCATAGATCGTCTATTTGTTGAAGGATCTAATCGATATATGCTTTCAACTTGGAAGGCTCACCAAACCTCTTGCAAATTATGCGAGCTTTAATAAGTTGGCGACTCCATGAACAATTATTTCATACAATTTGATTATGATTATTTTCATCAGAGGTCATGCCGCAGCGTGTGACTAAAACATTTAATCTGTGTTTGCAAACCCTTGCCAACTGCAGAGTAGACGGAGAGGAATACATGATGGAGGCGAGCGGGGTCTGCAACCATTTTAGATCTTTCATCACATCCGGTATCAGTGTATCTGCTTAGAACTCGACACAATGACCCGAATCGTGCCTGTTGCGTCTTACCACACCTTCGCCATCTCCTTCGCCATTTCGTTCCTGCGGAGCTTGCTCAGGCTCTTCCTGCTGCGCGAAACTTCGGTGCCATTGCCCGTCATGGCTGCATCATCCCTTCCTCGGCCAGCTGCCACTTGCTCCGGGTGGCTGCTGGTATTTGCGAGGGCTTCTCGTCAAGAGATGACTGTAACCCTTCACTCGCCCAGCATCCTCCGATAATGTGCCAAGATTCTTAATACGCTTGATATATTGCCTTTCACAGCACGAGACGACGCTACTACTTACCTATCTCTCTCTCGGCAGCGAACTACAACTACAAGACACAGACGTCACGACCGGCTGTGATTATCAACATGCTGAGTCTTTGCGGCTGTGCCTCGCTACGTCGAGTCAAGAAGAAGACTGCTTCGTCAACGAGTCGAGGGGAGCGCAAAAATACATCATCAATACTGTCTCAGAAGGAGCAACAACTGGACATCTTAGCTCGCAATCCGATCACTACTCAAACTCCAAGCAGCTTAAGCCTTGACGATTTTGGAATTAGAGACGTCAGTCAGTCCAGGAAAAGGACCAACCACACGCTTGAGGCTGTCAAATCAAGGTTGGTGCGGCACCTGTCTTTCGGAAAAGATTCGTATTATCAATCTCAGTCCTCGCCCAGTAATAGCGAGGAAGAAATCGCTCGACGAGCTGAACTTCGTCGTTTTCGGGCTAAACGAATTCAGGAAGAGCTGGATTCGGAACAAAAGGCATCTGAATCAATATATACTTCTATTCGGAGCACCAGATATCTGTCACCTTTTATTGACATTGGACTTCCTGGACATGGCCCTCGCGACGCTATCGAATTCTCCATCGACGGTGGCGATCATCTGCAGGCCGCCTGTCCACTCCCCGCGCCTCGTCATTCCTTTGATGGATTCCGTATGCTTGATTCGTCGATCAAGCGTTGGAGCAGCTGCCCAGCTGCCGTTGGCGTAGGTATGGGCGGCGGTCTTGCCGCCTCGCCTCGCAAACTCCGTCAGACCACATCAATGCGAGATACTTTCAAGTCAGGCATGCCAATTCCAGAATCTGCAAAGTTGCATAATGATCATTTGCGCAAGGACAACTCAGCGTTGAGTGTATGGCTTGCAGCTCAAGGATTGCAGCCACACGAAAGTCCATCTTCAAGCTCCAAAGATTCTGGTCGTTGTAGCGCCAATTCTCCTCCTTATCGGACATTAACTGCGCATTCGAGTTTCGTCGATGCTGCTATCCAATTGCCGCATCCTACCTGGCGCCACGGCAACTCTGCTCGTCCTGTGTCCGTGCCACAGGCTATCTCAGGGCAAAGGCCCCCCCACAAGCCTGATCTTGATTCGCGATCAGCATCGCGCCATCGTTCAAGCCGAAGCAGTCGCGCTGGTGTCGTCAGAAATATGATGAATGCATCCTCGAGCTCAAGTCCGGGTCGTATCGTTCTCTCCATCACCCCCGGCGCCATCTCGTCGTCATATTATCCTTCCGTCATGCCTAGCATGCAGCCAAGTCCAAGCCATTCAAACTCTCTGGTCAACGTTTTGAGTATGAAAGATCTACAAAGCCTAGAGCTCTCCCCTTTTACATGTACGTATTCCTAAATCATGACATGGTTCACAGCTGATTTCCAATCAAGGGCACGACGATAGCTCCATTTTGCAAAATTTTGGCACCTCTGGTGAGATAAGCTCTTATGTGACAGCTGATGATGGAGAATCGTACGAGATTGACCCTTCACCCGTTCATGTTAAACAAGATCAATGTCGCCAGATCTCAAGACCCCTACACAAGTCTAGTATTGTCGACCACGAGAAGGTTGGCAGTGAAGGGCACGCAGAAAGCAAACTTCAAAAACGCTTCGCTGGCGCTTTCAAAATTCACAAGCGGCGCGTCAAGGGTCACACAGGTCCCAAGGCCCAACACATGACTGAAGTGGTTTCTATTCACCACGCGCAAGACAATCAGGATCCAGCCAGTCTTCCATACTCGCGGCAGTCCACGAATACTTATACTTGCAATACTCCCCAGAAACGCACGTCATCCAAAATATGGATGAATCCGCGCGCAGTATCGATGATGGCTGCTGAAATGCCGTCGTCTATGGTTGCCGATTGTTCGAACCGGACATCGTATGGAAACGATGCTTCATGCCATACTAAGCAGAACATCAGTAGCCAACCTCACACAAACGGCAGGGAAAAGGCATCCAAAGCCAAAGCTAAAGACAGCGATAAAGCTATTTTCAGGTCTAAGCAGAGTAGACGGCATGGTAGGAGGTTAGTCACTGCGACTTAAATATCATTCTAGTTTACTGACCGATCTAGTATTTCAACTGGTGGCTCGCTCTGCCAACAGAGGTCTGATGTCTCATCCAGAGACTCACTCGCTTACAATGCATTGCAAAAGGTCTCCCAGCGAAATGCGTCAGCTCCGCACGCAGTGCGCACGAAGCCTCACTATTTGTCCAAAATCCAACCAGCACATCTTGACCAAGACAGAGGATCGCAGCCCGTATTTCGACAACAAGCAAAGTATGGCGAGATTCGTGATGGACAGAGAGGCGAGTCACGTTCTAGCAGTTTTCCGGAGAAGCTGGGCAACATTGTGCGCACCACGTTTGTTAAGGTTGTGTCTCCTCACCGTTCGGCGAGTGGCTCGGATACAATGGAGCTTGAAGCAAGCCGAATCCGGCCCCTGCAGCCTCTCAAAATTGACGAGACTCAGATATCTCCAGCTCTCGGAGAGATTGAACTATTCAAGCCTAAACGCCACAGGGCAAGCTCGGGATGAAGCAGTATGAAAGCAGTCTGGGAGTTAGGACTTTTCTTGCTTTCTGTGCTATGCCGATATATCCAATACGACAATATATCATGTATGATGACTTAGAACTTGCAAGGGGAAGGAAGCGGTAATGTCGGTGTCAGTACCAAAATTTGGTTCACTACCGCTTCTTTAAAAATCTTCGTGGAGCACATGACGTGAATCATCATATAGCAAAGAATGACGGCCAAACGATGTTGACAGACTTGTATTTACTACCAAGAGGTTCATTTTATTTACCAACAGATGTATAAATGAACATTTTAAAGCCAATTCAGGTGTTCAATGGAGCTAGAAAGACTCATCACGCAAGTGCGGAAAAAATATGGACGCGAGAATATAGATCAAAGTATGTGAGGTTTCAGTCGCGCGGCGCAAGCAATTCGACAGTGTGCACGAGATAAGACTAGGTGTAAGCCTCTCGGATGGTTTAAGCCAGGTCTGAGACGAGTGACTGAGAAGTGTGAAGCAAGCAAGGATCTCGAGAACTGCCACGGCTCAAACATTCCGAAAATCATAATAATAGCAAGCGTGAAAGACGCACTGATGAAGCATTATGTACGCTGTGACGCCGAGTATGCTATGCAGGGATAAACAAGAAAACTGCGCCGAAAAAAAAATAATCACAAAGTCCATTTTTACTTTTCTCCGTCGCGGGAATGCTCCGCCTCCCAAACCCCCCGTGACGACGCCAGCTCGCAAGTTAGCCGTACTCTTGTCATGGATTATCTCGTCCACTCATACCGTCTCGTGGGCTCTCGCCGCTCGTGCTTGCGACTCAGACCGCGGCAGCTTTTCCTGCTGCCCGGCAGCGGCGGTGGCTCCCTCATGGCGGAGGCGGCGCTCCTCTTGCTTGCGGGCGAGCGCCTCCTTCCTCAGGCGCAGGGCGACGCAGAAGGCGGAGCGGGCGCGAATGGCCTCGCCCTTCCAGATGAAGACGAAGGGCACGACGCACATGACGGCCATGATGCCGCCGAGCAGGGAGCAGGCGCCGGCGATGCCGAGCTGGTGGAACATGCGGGTGGTGGCGAAGGGCAGGACGACGGCGAAGACGGAGCGGCTGGTGGATGAGGCGGCGTTGGCGGAGGCGGCGAAGTCCTCGTAGGCGTCGACGAGGTAGTTGACGATGGCGAAGAAGATGAGCATCATGCCGCCGCCAAAGGGGAGGCCGGCGAGCAAGGGGACGGCGAAGTGGACCGAGGGCCGGGAGCTCCAGCCGAGCCAGAAGAGGGAGGCGGCGAAGAGGGGGCCGCCGACGCAGGCGAGGGGGAGGCGGCGGTACTCCTCGCGGTCGACCCAGGAGGCGCCGCGGGCGCGGGCGCGGGCGAGCACGGCGTCCCAGTTCCAGATGAGGGGGAAGGCGACGAAGCTGCCGACGCCGATGGAGAGGTAGGTGAGGCCGGTCTGGCCGGGGCTGAAGCCGTAGACCTGCTGGTAGACGATGGGGTAGGCCTGGAAGGACATGTAGAAGATGGCGTAGACGAGGCCGAGGTAGATGCAGCAGCAGGCGACGATGGGCTCGGTGAAGAGCATGCGCAGCGGGCGGGCGAGGACGACGCTAACGAGCTGGCCGAAGTCGGTCTCCTCGAGCTCACGCGGCGCCACCACCTTGCGCGAGGGGTCTTGCTTGCGGAGGGCGCGGGCGCGGCGCTCGAGCAGGACGGGGCCGTAGGTTTCCGGCATGAAGACGGCGCAGGCAAAGGTGACGCCGGCGACGATGAGGTTGACCCAGAAGGCCCATCGCCAGCCGATGGTGCTGGCGGTATAGCCGGAGATGATGGAGGCGGCCAGGGGCCCTACCGCGGTTACCTATAATTTTTTTTTTTTTTTTTTTGGTTAGAAGTCTAGCAACCAGTCTATCGAGCGGAAATAGAGGATGGGACAAGCGTACCAACATGAATGTGCCGAAAGCACGGCCTCTCTCCCGGGCGTCGCCGTAGATATCGGCAAGTATACCCGCGACAATGGCAATGGGCGAGGCGGCAAAGGCACCGGCAAAGAAGCGCATGACGAGGAGGGCGTCCCAGCCCGGCGACAGGGCGCAGCCCATGGTGAAGAGGGTGAAGCTGGCAAAGGTGACGAGGGTGAGGTTGCGGCGGCCGACGTGCTCGCTGAGGGGGCCCCATATCAGGGGGCCGAAGACGTAGCCGACGAGGAAGACGGAGATGGGGAGGACGCGCTGGACCGAAGAGGTGACGCCGAACTGGCGAGCGATGAAGGGGATGGCCATGCCGGGGATGGAGGAGCCCATGGTGGAGTTGAGGACGAGGAGGCAGGTGACGACGACGACGATGCGTTTTTTAGACTACAGAGGGGTTTTTTTTTTTGGTATCAGCACAGAAGTAGAGCTGGAGAGAGATGAGAGGGGGAAAAGGGCTATCATTTGAAAGGACTCACCTTTGGCCAGTTTTGGGGGTCCTCGAGATCATTGTACTCCCATTCTATCGTCTCGTAGCCGGGCCTGCTGCGCGTGCGCGAAGGAATGTGATCGAGCACGGCGAGGGGGCCGGCGGATGCCACGATGCCGTCGTCGTCGTCGTCTTCCTCATGATGAGTAGAAGAGTCGGACTGGTCTTCCAGCCTTTGCCGGGTCAAGTCGTCGGGGATGTGTTGTGTATGCTTGTCATCTCCGTCTACTGGGCACTTCATGTTAATAATGATACAGACCAGTAGTCAGTGGATGAAGTCTTCATGAATCGACCCTTTTGCCACACAAACAGTACAATGATTAAAAAAAAAAGAACAAGAGCAGGACAGAACATGGCTCACAAATACGGTGTGAAGGCTGCTGCTGCTTCTCAGCAGCACCGACTACGGTATCATTACTGCCGCTCATGCTCCTTCCTATCCAGTAATCGAGTACTGGCAAAACAAAAATATATGAAGTTGTATTGTTATCTTATTTGTATTTCCGCAGAAGTAGATGGGAATATATGTTGGTGGTGGAATGAGCAACCGAGGTCTACGGGCCCAGGATAATAAGATGAGGAGGGGGGGTAAGTTGCGGTGGTGAGGTGTATCTTCAGGAATGGCGGCAGTTCAAGGTCAGTGCGGGCTTAGAAAGGGAGGTCCCCGGATGATTTATACAGAAATCACGGCAAAGAGACTAAAAAGTGTATTGCGACAGCGGGATTGGGCGAGCAAAGGAGCTTCGGCTCCGATTGGAAATCATGGTATACAAGCGGACTTTGACGTGCCCTTTGCAAACTGGTTGCTGGATGCCCAAACCGGAGGAGAGGAGGGGGGGGGGGGCAAGGGGGGGTTCATCCGTCGGTGATAAATCTCTCGGGCACGCACATTTAATTAGGTCTTCAAGACCAGGGTGCCTGGTAATTTAAAATGGCATATCGCCGTAGCAATGCTGGGTTGGTTGTTGGTGGTGGTGGTGGTGCTCCGTACTTCGCTCCCGATCGCCAGTTGCTTGATTCCAGCCATTTTGTCTACCTGGATGGAGGAATACTGAGGCATACCCGTCATATCTTTCGGGTGGCTACCATGATTGCGGCTGTTTCTGCTAACCTGCTACTTTGTATTCAGCCCTGTTGCCGCTCTTTGCCCTTTCGGCTCGTGTCACTCAGTCTCCTTGTCACAATTACGTTGCCACGGTGGACGAGCCTCAGACCGGCCCCCGGAACAGGCAGGGTCGTCAAGAGAAGACTGTCCCGCTCCGCACCCGGAGGGCCAGCGCCTTTGTGGTCCGCGGAATACTGCACCACCATGCCACCGCAACAGAAGCCGACAGCCGAAACCTTGAGGTTGGGTTGTAGCCCGATGCGCAATCCATCGCAACAGCACGGCTCTAGGCCGGTGTGAAGGGGGATGAGGGGGAGCCGATCCCGGCCATGGGTGGGTGGGTAGTGCCATGTTCCCATAAACGAGCCGATGAGCCCATGGGAGAACGATGTTTCCGAGTGTGAAGGTCGTCGGACTTTTCATTGGTCAGGGGGCGGCGTTAAAGTGCGGCTCTAACAGAATAGAGGGTAAAAAAATATTTAGAAAGAATTTTAGCATTACACAAACCATGGCATAGGCGAGGAGAGAGAGGGGGAAAAGGCCGAGCGTGAAGTGATGTGCATAGCCCGGTGGCAACATGTAGCGATGCCCGAATGAGGAATACATGTCAGCGTCAAGCCGAGCCACGGCCAATGCTGCTCCATATACTGAAGGCACTACGCCGTGTAGGAAACGTCGTCTCGAGACCGCCTTATACCCAGCAGTCAATGGCCAGGCGGAATTCAAGGCGAAAAAAAAAAAAAAGCAGGAGGAGCGCAAGCCCCGTCAGTCTGGCTGATTCGTGCTTGATCAGCAATGTATTCGCATGCGAGAAACCGCGATATGGGTATCACCTTGACCTGAACATTTATAACGAAACAAGAGGCGTATACCGGGCCCTGGCTATACCTCCAAGTTGATTTGCTTGCCAAATCTCGCATAGAGATCGACCTTGAGCTCCCTCATCTGTTCCTTGATGCCGACAATCTTTTCTTCTAGCGCCGAGGTGTCTTGCTCGATGCGCGTCATGGCCGTGCTTAGCATCTCTTGCGCTTGCTCTAGTGGTAGGTGAAAGAAGGCGTCGCCGATTTTGTACCTGTAGACATGATGAGCTACCTCAAAGCCTCGGAGCACAATCGCAAGGGGATGGAGAGAATTTGGCAGCATACTGGATCTTTTCGTCCTCGTCAGCGAGTTCGAGCTCTGTGGTCAAGTCGTCCAGCTCTTCCTTCTCCTTCTATCTCGCACCCGCGTCAGCCAGTAATTCCCCCTCAAACTCTTCGCATCGAACGCACAGTCTTCGTCCTAAGCTCCTCATCCAAGAGCAACTCCCGTTGGTGCAGCCTGCTGAATCGGTTGATCTTGTCCTGGTCCTCGCGGCGCACCTCGACCTCTTGCCCGCCCTTCTCGTCCTCTTTTGAGAGCTGCGATATCCTGATTAGCACCAAACTTGGTCGTGAACAAGTCTGAAAGTACACCTACCATGCGCCTTTGTAGCATCGACGTCATCCTGTCCGCGATTATGAAGCAAAGCCTGGCAGAACTTGCTTTCCAGTGACGGTGACGGAGTTCACCAACTGCTTTGCTTCGTGGTGGGGCACCGTGCAATAACGGTACGTATACCATTGCGCACTGTATCCTCGATGAATTCCGGCCCCACACGGGCTGGCGAGCCCAACGCCTGAAAGACGCGACAGGGTTCGAGCAACCCTTCGAGAGCGTCAAGGCCTTTTCCAAAGGCATAGTCTGGACGAGATGGCTCCGAAAGCATATCCAAAGGCGACTTTGAAGAAAATTGTCAAAGCGCATTCGAACCACACGCTCAAGAAGAATGCCGACGTGACGGTGGGCTGCCCAACTGGATGGCGCGTGTTTACTTGGCTCACTCGACGACAGATCTATCTCAACTATGTGCTCTTCATGGAGAGGTACAGCTCGAAAGAGAATACGGCCAATCTCAAACTCTACAGTTGACTAATGGCATTCTAGCTTGATCAAGGAGGCGGCTATCGTCTCCAAACAGTCCGGAGATAGAGGGCTCACGACGCGTAGTGTCAAGAAAGCCACTCGAGTAAGCTTCGAAACGATCGTCACACGTCGCGCAAGTGGCAGCTGATCAAAGGGCTTATAGGATATATTGGCGAGGTTCAAGGGTTGATTAAAGCGACCAGCAATGCAATCACGCGACGAGATGCCGAAATGCTGCGTGCCCGGCTGGCGTTTACCGATGCGAATCCCGCCCCTCCAAACGTGTCGAACGGCACCTCGCAAAAATACTAGTGGGAAACCATACTCGGGCAGACACATATGTGACCGCCGCGAGAAAATATTTTACAGTAAAGACTTCTGGAGCTAGGATGGGCATGAATGATCCCATTCATCTCGGCAAGCCTGAGACCCAAGATGCAGCTTACCGCGGAGGCCCGACGTGTGCGCACGACCAGTCCTGCAGACCAGCCAGTGATGGATGGTCATGGGTATAGCACTACAGGTAGCAGTGCTGTTTGTACTGTGCTCACCAGGCAGTCCGCTACCCTACCTACTAGTACCTCGCTATGACTACTATGACGACAAGGCCGCGTCTATTTATACCACCGACACTGCACAGGCTTCGACATCTACAAGAGCTTTTGGCATGGTAGTTCTCAAAATTGCATTAAATTAGACATGCTTGACTTGTTTGTGCTGTGATAAAATATTGCATTTCTGTCTGATTCTAGAAACGCTATCTCCCCCCCCCCCCCCCCCCGGCCGACTGCGTCCCGCACGGGAGCTTGAGGGCGGCTGGCGTTGAGCAAACGGCCACCACCCGCTAATGCGCCAGCTGTTTCACTCCACCTCGTCCGTTGCATCTCTTTCTCCTCTCTCGAGCCCAAGAGCTTCCTTCTTTCGTCACACCCCTACGAGAATACAAAAAAACGTTGTCCATCGCCGCATTCGTGTTTTCATCGTCGCATTTACACCTTTCAAAAAGTTACTTTCCCTTTACACACCTCTTCCATATCCATCTCCCGTTTCAGGCCCCGAGGCCACTCTGATCGCAACCAAGCATATTCTGCTCCACGACGCGCCGACAAAGCAAACAGCCACAAAGCGCCATCCATAGCCTCTCGATTGTCCATCATGTCTACCGCGACTTCCCAGCCCATCTCCAAGTCGGCCAAGAAGAAGGCTATCCAGCGCACCGACTCGCCCGCCCTCAGCACCGTGTCCCTTGCCGTATCTGCGGACAAGACCGACGATGGCACTGAGAGCCCACACATCAGGGAACTCCAGAAGTATGTGCTACTTCGCATAGTAGCCGCCCCGCGTGTTACGTTATTTCGGCTAATCAAACGCACAGGAACATCCGCAACGTGAACAAGAAGATTGTGAGCCTACTGGCACCGCCTGCTCTGGAACACTCCATACTAACCGCTGCTCACAGGTGAACGCTACCAAGACCGATGCTCTCCTCGCCGAACACAAGGGCAAGACCCTAGACGAATTAGTTGCACTTAGGATCCTCAATACCGACCAAAAGACGCAGATCCTGAAGAAACCTGCTCTCCAGGCTCAGCTCGCTACACTCGAGGACCAGCTGGCTCAATACCAAAAGCTACATCAGCAGTTTGCCAGCAAAGCTCTTGCTGAAAAGGCTGAATTTGAGAAAGGTCTAGAAAGGGCCAAAGCCGATGCGGCCTCAGCAGCTCGACAGGATGTTGAGAATACTTTTCAAGAGAGGCTTCTTCTCCTCTCTCAGTTTCTACGCTTAGCTGCCTACCGCCGTGAAGGAGCCAGCGACCCCGAATCAGACGAGAGCCAGGCTATCGAGGGTGTGCTTCTCGCTATTTATGCTGGTGATAGTAGCGCTGTGTCGGCCATGATAAAGTTGATGGATGGGGCTCAGGAGCAAGTCATCAGTGTTCCCGGGCAAAGACTGCAGTCAACCTGTGTGTGAATTTTGGACCATTCCATGCCCCTGATCATGTCTTTCTTACTGACCGCATGACAGACGCTGACGTCCAAGCCCTGACAAAGAGCTCTGCAGCGCCTAACTACATTGAGAATGACTCGCCTGTTCATGATACTATCCATAACGGTGTCGAAAGTGGTGTGAGCGATGCGAACGAGAAAGCTACTGCTATTGACGCTGGAGTCGAGTCTTTGACTATCAACAGAGAGATTCCGAACGGACATATCAATGGACATGGCAATGGCCACCCCAATGGGTATCGTGAGCAGTCCATCTCGCAGGAATGGGTCGACGTCGAGGCTCCTCCCGAGCAATCCACCGATGCTGCTTCCTCGTCGCCAGCTGCGAATGCAAAGTCATGGGCCGATGATCATCCCGAGGCGGAGCCCATTGTAAGTCGCTCACGGCTTTTATGCAGACCCGTGTTAACATGACATAGGCCAAGCCTACAGCTACGCCGACGGCCGACGGCTATAATCAAGTGCAGCGCAACCGCGGCCGACAAGATCACGGAGGAAACGGGCACTTTCGCGGCCGGGGTCGGGGGGAGTACCGAGGACGGGGCGGTCGGGGCAATGGTCACGGCAGAGGGCGCGGAGGCAACCATCGTAACACGCAGAGCGCCCCTCGTGCCGCCGCCCATGAGAATCCGTAGACTTCTCAAAGGAGTGAGTACCTGGCTTTGAGAGCAGGCAAGGCATATTTTCGTCCTCACAAAACGACAGGGGACTGTACACAACGGCATGACGGCGTTTGCGGGTTTGCGCCTGGATTTTGATGCGATACCGTGTTTTCGGATGGTTTGGGGGATCGATGCGGGTAGTACTGGGATGGTGGAGGAAATCTGGGGTTTCATATGCTGTACGTGTCGTTGATGACTTCATGTATAGATAGATGCGAGCCGTGACTTGCGACGTGAGTTGCCTGGCTCTGGGGTGGGCATCTATACGCTTCCCTGATACTAGTACCGATATTCGGAAGCTTTAGCCTAGAGATCTCGACTGAAGTTGAATGAATAGCAAGGGTGGAGCTGAAGCCAGATGCAAAGTCTCTGCCAGAATCGAAGGCCGCCACATGATTGACAGCACGCTTGGTTTGACGTGGTTGTGCCGGTCACCACGACTTGTAAGCCATGATTAGCACTTGCCAATTGTCAAGTATCCCTCCTACTCGTCGGTCCAGAGCCGACTTACTCATCCAATCGACGCCAGGCGCTCCCACTCCGCATCGTTTGTCTCTGCCTGACCCCGAAAGCATGGCACGCGGAGATTGCGTTGGCTGGTACGTCTAGTATCGTAAGATTGTGGCTTGCGGACATTTGGCACGTGCGAACCATTGACAATCGGACTGTTGACAGTTGACGTTGCGACTGGACATGGAATCTTGCTAAAATATTTGCTAACATACTGTAGTACCGTGAGGTTGTCCGCACAGACGAAATTGCTAAGCCTCGACTTCCAGATCAGGGCCTCGTGACCGGGTCGATTATTGTACATTTTATACTTTGTTTTGATATTACAAGTTTCTTCTCCCTTTCCCTCGTATCTTATCGGGTCATCGTCCGCATCGATCGTCATCTGTCCGGCCGCCGCATGTCGCCGCCGCCGCCGTTGTGAAAGCCGAGCCACTCGCCCAGCACGCCGCCCGGCTTCGGCACCGGGCACTCTCGCCGTGTCGTCGTTATCGCCGCCGCAGAAGCGGCCATCTCGTCCACCCCGGAGTCCGAGTTGAAGTCTACGAGCCCGTCCCGGGCCTGCGGCGGCGCGTCCTTTTTCCTCCATCTCCGCCGGCGGCCGTTCTCGTCGACGACGACCTCTCCGTCGGCGTACCGCGCCCGGGGCACCGGGCAGGGCAGCAGGTGTGGCAGCGCGACGACGAAGAAGCTGGCAAACAGCGTCGTTGCGAAGATGGACGAGGTCATGCGAGACCTGGGGTGCATGTGCGGCGGCATTGTCGTTGCTGTTGTGCGGGCAAGATCCTAGCCAAAGGAAAAGAAAAAGACAAGGAGGGCTGTCAAGGATTAGAGAGTGGCGGACTTGCAGAGGCCAATGCGCAGAGCGTACAGTCTTATAGAAACATTTTCCCTTTTTCGAGAGTGGCTTCCGGTACGAAACAATCAATTAAGAGCGCAGAATGTAGTCATGTGGATTCGTGTTCGCTGGAAGACGCTCAGAAGATGTTCCGGAAGCTATCGTGGCTGACCAGTCTTAGATCTATGAAAGTGTTGATTGGCTGCGAGCTAGTTGGACCGGGACAGTAGTAGCGGAAAATCTCGAATCCCGATGTTCGCAACATTTTTCAGGCCTCAGGCCTCGTGGTGAGGACGAAACCCCACCTCCTTTCATTCACCAGGGATTCACCAGCCACGGTAGCGCTACGCCACCTGAGCATTTCGTGTGGGGGCGAGGGGCAGCCATGCAACCCACTAGCATCTGTCCCGCCCGCGCCTGCACAAACCAAGAGGTGGCGGTCACTTGTCCCGCTAACCAGCCGCTGGTTGGGTGATGGGTGAGCGACCCTTGTTCTAATTTGTGCGCGTCGCCACCAAAGTTGCCCCATTATCAGGTCTTCCGCCCAGCTTCCTACGAGAACACCATCACCACCAGCACGACGGCCGCGAAATAGAAAGAAACGCGCGACTGACTACCACATCATACGTAGATCCGTGCACATATCGTTTAGAAATCACGACTTGATATAGAATTATTATTATCATATCTCTATACAAGTGCATCCGGAAAAAAAAAAAAAAAAAAAAAAAGCGGCCGGCGCGTGTTCACAGGCGACCGCTGCCTAGCCAGCCTTTTACCATGAGCGATCTCGACAAGTAGGCTGCTTCCGGAGACGCATATATGGCCTTGGCCGACTTGTCGGAGACTCGTGCTAACTAGATCGCCTTCGAAAGAGCAATCTCACAGCTACGCGCCTGTCGCCCGATACCGGAAGCTCAGGTACGAGAGCTCTGCCACCGAGCGAGGGAACTCTTGATTGAAGAGGGAAACGTGGTCACCGTGACTGCGCCTGTGACGGTACGCGAGCTATTGAGTCGCCAGAAAGGATCAATTTACCAGCATCAGCTATTCTAACGATTGCGCTCCTGCTCTCAGATATGCGGCGACATCCATGGCCAATTCCATGATTTGATGGAACTCTTTCGGGTCGGCGGCGACGTGCCCGACACCAACTACCTCTTCATGGGCGACTTTGTCGACCGTGGCTTCTACTCCCTCGAGTCCTTCCTCCTCCTCCTCTGCCTCAAAGTCCGCTATCCCGACCGGATGACGCTCATCCGTGGGAACCACGAATCGCGACAAATCACGACCGTATACGGCTTCTACGATGAGTGCCTGCGCAAGTATGGGAGCGCCAACGTCTGGCGGTACTGCTGCGACGTGTTCGACTACCTCGCGCTCGGCGCCATCGTTCTCGGCGCGTCCAACACGCTCGCCGACCAGGGCGAGCCCGTCGACGACGGCACCGAGATCGAGGTCTGCGACCAAAACGGCGGCGTCATCAGCCGCTTCCCCCGCCACCGCGGCCAGGCGAACCAGCAGCAACAACACCAACAATCGCGGCAGTATCCGCAGCAGCAGCCGAGTCCCGGCGGCAACAGAGGTGGCGGCGGTACCGGAGACAGGACCGGCCCGCCGGGCTCCGGTGCATCAGGCTCCAGCAGCGGCAGCATCGGCAACCCCGCCGGGGCGGTGCTCTGTGTCCATGGCGGCCTCAGCCCGCTCATTGACTCGGTCGATAAGATCCGTCTTATCGACCGCAAGCAGGAAGTGCCGCACGAGGGCGCTATGTGCGACCTCCTATGGTCCGACCCAGACGACATTGACGGCTGGGGCCTATCGCCGCGCGGTGCCGGCTTCCTCTTCGGCGCCGACATCGTCAAGGTCTTCAACCACCGCAACGACCTGAGCCTCATCGCCCGCGCCCACCAGCTCGTCATGGAGGGTTTCAAGGAGATGTTCGACTCGTCCATCGTCACCGTCTGGTCCGCCCCCAACTACTGCTACCGCTGCGGCAACGTCGCCGCCGTCCTCGAGCTGTGCGAGGACGAGTCGGGCGTCGGCGTCTTCGCCCGCAGCAACGGCGACGTCGGCCGCAGCGATGGCGGCGCCGCTGCCGCCGCCAACAACAACAACAACAACAACAGCAACCGCGGGCTCATGCTCGAGGGCGAGGCGCGACAGGGAGGCGCGCAGAACAGCGGCCCCGCACGCCGCTATCGCGTCTTTCAGGCCGCGCCGCAGGACTCCCGCGGCATGCCGGCCAAGAAGCCCGTAGCTGACTACTTTTTGTAAAGCAATAAGGAATAGGAGAAGGAAATAACCTATTTCTTTCTTTCTTTTTTTTTGTCATCTTTGAGAGCCCAACCTGTTTTCTTTGCAGTGTCTTTTACCTTTTATTTATTTATTTTTGCACCCACCACCCAGCCCCCTTCTCTTTTGATTTGGTTGGTTCTACTTTCGTCCTTTGGACATGGATGCTAGGAGAGCTGACATGGGTTTCCCGCCGGCGTTGCAGCTTGATTCTTGTCCCACGTCTTCGTTACACTTTCTTCATATAGTCCGTTATCATGTCACGTATCCTACCATAGGATTGAATTTTACACCTTGACCTCTAGAATATGTAAAGAGGGCATCGCCATGAATTTAGGCTCGTACGAAGAATCAACACCAACGACTTTGATTTTGATTATTGACCTTCTCGAGTTTTCAAGACTTGCAGTATAGAATTGATTAAAATGGTAGAATATACTATTGAAAATGTCAATGTAAAATGAAAAAGCCCGCTACATGCATTCATAATGCTTCAACGAACAACAAGCATCACTATGCTTCTCGGCAAACCCACATTCGTTGCAGCTCCTCATTGTAGATCCCTATGTTGCTCTTCAACAGTCCTTTGCTCGACTTGCTGATTACACTCGTTGCGTCTGTCACACCTTCCATGATTCCGCTCGTCCATGGAATGTTTAGTGACGTCTCGTCGCATCTGTTAATCCAGGCTCCGCTTTGTCACAGGTCTACTCTCAAGGCGCTGCAAAGACCTCTCGGTATGCGACCTTGATTCATCTTCCACATGTGTCAAGATGGTAGAAAAAAAGACAGAGCTCATTTTCGATACCAGCAGATTACCTAACTTCCCCAGCCGCCATTCGGCGCATGGTGGTAGGCCTGGTTGCTTCCGATCTGGTATGAGTTCATGGCATTCCTGAATTGCATTTGTTGTTCTCCAGGCTGTTGTTGTTGTTGTTGCTGCTGCTGTTGCTGCTGCTGCGGCTGCTGCTGCTGCTGCTGTTGCAGCGGAGGAGCGATGGCGGTCATAAGTGGTTGACCAGACATGTGCGCTGTTTGGTTCATGTAGGATTCCGGTGCTGGTACAGCCTGACTTGCCAAGAACATAGCCGCGGGGAACTGCTGCTGTTGTTGCGGTGGTTGATTCGGCATATCGGTGGTCTGCAGGTGCACGCCCGGATTGTGGACGCCGTAGAATGATGATTCGGGTGGGACCGTGTCCCATGGTGTCGAAGAGGTGATGGAAGGACTGTTGGAAATGGACGAGTCCGAGGGCACTTGGTTCGTCGCCGAGATGGGTGCATTAGAGTCGAAGCTGGCCGGCCGCCGTGGCAACATCGCCTGGTGAAGGGAGTGCAGCGCCATATTGTAGTCCCCCATGGAATAGGCTTGGCTGGCATTCGAAGTCAGCCTCTCCGCAGCGCTGATCTGAAGGAAGCCATTGATGTAGTCGTCGTCGAAGCCGTGCTTGTGGAGGAGGTGTCGCAGCTGCATGTTCTCCTCGGCGACCTGCCGGGCGGCAGTCTGGACTTCCGCCGTGGCCTCGATTCCCTGCTCCTCACAGTCTCTGAGGCGCTGTTCAAGGTCCTGCAGATACTCTCTTCTTCTGGCTCTGGAGCGTCTCTGATTGTCTCGGATGCGAGCCAAGTTATTCGCCTTTTGCTATTGATTGAGGCAAAGGCAAGTGTCAGCCAGACGTCTTTCTCGGCGTCAAGACCGGCAACGAAGGAGAAGAGGATTCGCGTTCTCGTCTATACTCCTCCCATATACGGCAAAAGTGGCGCAACTTACTTCCGGGGCTGACATTTGGCCAGGTATCACGCAGGATCAACACCAGTTCTGGACGACGTTTTTCTTTTGATTTTCTCTGCGCAGCGGACTTGTGCTTTTCTGCACGATCCAACCCAAAACAACGAAGGCCAAATTTTACGTTTGAGACGTGATCGGCGCGAAGAGGTGAATCAATATCCGCTATGCAGCAGGCAGTACGCGTCGTAGGGCCAGGTTGTATGGCAGTGCTTCGATACGCCAATCTGGACTAGAATAACGAAAGTGAGAGATGAAGTTGGAAGACCATGGCACGGGTATATACAGTCTATTCCTCGAGCAAGAAGCGAAAGGAATGGGAAGAAAAAAATCGGCAAAACCGGGCGATTCAGGAGGGGCCGAACGGGCGGGCGGACAGTCCGGCCAGGCAGAACTGGTGATTCAAATATAGAGCATGAGGACAGCCCTTCGGTGAGCCGCAAGAGATCTCCATGAGAATCGTAGGGGATGGAAGGACGGGACAGGCGCAGCGTCGCGATATGTCGTCAGCACCCTTGCGCTAGCTTGTAGGACAAGGAGGGTCCGATTCGTGAGGGTGACTGACTCGACGTTTGTCTCTCGCTTGGCCTTCTTTTGCTGCATAGGGCTAGAAAGCAAGAAGGACAGAGAACAGCGACTGAAGAAATAATAGGGCGGTTGAGTAGATGGTTGAGACCACACCCCCTCTGCCCCTGCTCTGGGGCTTGCCAAACCGCCTGGCAACGCCGAGGCGCAAGATTGGGGTGGAAGCGCCACACAAGCGGATTATTATTACTCTAAGTAGCCGCAAAAGAGGAGAGGAGGGTTATGTATGCCCCAGCAGGAAGCCTCTGCGACTTCTGAGGGCTCCAGCAGAAGGATATGGTTCGGTGAGAACGGACTGGACCAACAGCCAGCGCAGAGCTCGATGACCTTTGCGGCATTGCTCCCGGATAGGACGTGTCTACTTCTGACGTATTGCACATGGACTAAAGCAAGATGTGAAAAGATATATGGGTGGTACGGGTGGGTGTGTAAGAGTGCCTGTGTGAGTGTGACAGAGTGTGTGCGTGTGCGGGTGTGTGTGTGTGTGTGTGTGTGTGTGTGTGTGTGGATGGTGGCTCGTGGGGGGGCCAGCGAAGACGCCAGGGAGGGTGAGCTGAATCATGGAGAAGGATCGAGTTTGAAAACCAAGGCAACCACGAGAGGAGGGGAGGGTGACATTAGTAGAGCAGGAGAAGGAACAGGGGAGGCAAACCTGCTTGGGTGGGTAGGAGTGGGAGTGGGATTGAGAGTGGATAGCCGTACTGTAAGAGCGGACGTACAGTACATAGAGTAGCCGTCGAGCCTGCAGAGAAGAAAGAATACATACGATGTATGGGTGGTGGTGGAAACGCGCGGCACCGAGTCCGAGAAGGGAAAGAATGAATACAGGGTATATATCGAGCGAGAGCGGGAGAGGCAGAGCTGTCGAAGCGTTGAAATGAGAAGCCCTTGTATCTTGTCCACTTCTCTTTTCCCTCCTTCCTCTTCTTGACGATATTGGTAATTAAGCAGGGCAAAGGTTTGTGCTGTGCAGATGCAGGACAGCATCATGACTGGTCTACTGGGCTCTTGGCTAGAGGCGATCTGCTATTGCGGCCCAACGATGGCGTAAGGCACGAGCGAGTGGCTGGCCGTGCTCGCAAGGGAAAAGGATATTGCTGGAGGGGTTCGTGCATCGAAAGCTTCTTCCCTTCGGAGCAACGCGGCGGCTTTCCGTAAGCCATAAAGATGAGCAAAGAGAGAAGAAGACCAGGGGCGGGGGGGGGCCGACTAGGGAGGGGGGGCAGAAAGTGAGACCTTGGGCCCTGTAGGCTGTAGGCTGTAGCCTCGAGAGCATGTTGGCAGGCGGGCAGGCCGAGCCAGGCAGGGAAGAGCTTTTCATGCATATGTACGGGCATGGGAAGGGGAGGTGGGAAGTGCCCGAGGCCCGTTGCGGCCGGGAGGGAAGGATTATCAACCTATTCCAGAGAGAGTCAAGCTGAGAAGGAAACGAGGATGCTTAGCTCCGCTCGCCGGCGTGTTGTAGTCCGCAAGATACGGAATACGGAGTGGAGCGACCGTTGTCGACTAAGACGGGCAGACAGACAGACAGGAGGAGGCGACAAGATTGGTCGAGTCAACGTGTTGGTTTTTGACCGTTGAGATTTGGAGAGGCTGTCAGAGAGGATGTGGACTTGGGCCGGCGCAGTCTGAGAGACGCCAGTAGCTCAATAGGCAAAGCCGACTAGGTAGCGTAGAGCTTTTGGATCCCATCATTCGCGCGGTTCTAAAAGTCTCTTGTTGAGGGCTGCAAGTAAGATAGAGTGTCTGCATGGTCGTGGCCGGGCTCGGAGACTACCCAGTCAATCGCACATGCAGAGAGACTCGTCTTTTTGGAAAAGGAAAAAATTGTCAATGACTGACCCTTGCGGTATATAGTGTGATTATTCATCGATACATCCCGCGGGTCAAGTAGAGAGGGGAAAAAAAAGAACGCAGGACTTTTTAAGAAGACGCCGATAAATTAAATTTCCGAGATCTAGCGCGCGAGTCGGTCTGAGAAGGATGCGTACAATACAACGGCGGTCGCACCAAGTCGAAGACTTTAATAGGCCGGAAGGTGAGGAGGGGAGGAGAAGAAGGATTTTGAAAAAAAAAAAAAAAAAAATTCCTTCTTTTTTTTTTGATGGAGAACTGTGCAACCGATAAGGACGAGAAGAGGATAGTTAGCATGAGGAGAAGACAGAGCGAGGCTCGAAGGAGGAAGGGCTGATGATGGACGAAGCTGTCAGGAGGAGGCATATTGGCATCTCAAAGACATGAGCTGAACAGGTCTGGTCAAGTGACCGGTGCGCTGCGCGGGGCCGGAGAGGGTGTACGGGAACCCCGGCAGGCAAGCTGATCTGCATGCATGCATCTTGGCTGCTGCGGCTGCTGCTGCTGCTGCTAGCCGGGTGGTGTTGACGATGATGGCTTTCCGAGACTATATCGTATGTGGATGGATGGATGGGTTGATGGATGCAAGCAAGCAAGACAGAAGGAGGGAAAAAAAGAGGCGGTAGCAAGAGGTAGGGCAGGGCAGGGGAGGGGAAGGGAGGGGAGGTTTCAGGGTAGTGCAGACATGATGCGGGCCAGAGCACCACTAGTAATGTACAAAGGCCATGCTTGCAGTGGGCTCCGGCTCCACGCCACGCGCGCCAGGCGCTGTGGGAGGTACTGTACTGTACCATAAGTGCGTCCCGGGTACTAGTAGTACCTACTACAAGGTTCATACTACTATGTACTTAGTAGTACTAGGTAGTATTACTTACAGTAGGCACAGTACAGCCTGTCTTGGCCAAGAGAGAGCTCCGAGTATAGGAGACGATGGAAAATCATGTGGGGGTTCTAGAAAACGAGAGTTTTTTTTATAGATATATGTTCAACCATAAACATTATGATTTCGGAGCACATGCTTCGAGATGAAAAGAGCAAGAGTGGCGCGCTTGACCGTAAATGGTGTCAGCAACCTCTACAAAAGGCATCGGTGATAGAGAAACGAGGCCCGGTGCGGCCTGGGGTACCGTGACCCTATGTTGCATTGCATTCCTGAGCTAGAAGAACGGTGGGAAAAAAAATTATCTGATCCAGGAGCCACTCTCCCAGATGATTCAGAAAGCATATGAGTTGCCAGGCATTATTTGGGCAACAAGGTGGCTGACAGGGCTCCGAAAAAGCCACGAGGGCATCATGAGATG
The DNA here is from genome assembly GCA_018831755.1 of Niveomyces coronatus. NCBI lineage: Eukaryota > Fungi > Ascomycota > Sordariomycetes > Hypocreales > Cordycipitaceae > Niveomyces > Niveomyces coronatus. The sequence continues at coordinate 35,106 of JAFEME010000306.1, forward strand.
AGCAGCTAATACACTGCCTTTCGAACAAGGAATAAGCATCTCTATCTGCTCTTTGTCTCAATAGTAAAAGAATCAATACATCATACAGGACGCGAGATATACGGTGTGGCAGAAAAATGCTAGTGACGATCATTATTGAATCTTACTCATTCGAGTAATTCCAACAAGTCCCCCCC
>JAFEME010000307.1:0-35066 GCA_018831755.1 Niveomyces coronatus
CGTGTGGACTAGGCTTGGGCGCAGCGAGGGGCGGAAGGGCGACCCGGCCGGAGAGGACGGACAAGGAAGCAGCCCCATTATCAGTCCAACAAGTCCAGCCACACAATGCAGGCACCGGACCAAAGAGTTGACTTTGGCCGGCAACTCCACAGATACGGCCCAGTTGGTTCTTTGTCACCCTTGGACCTTATCAAGTGACGGCTACAGGCCGAAGGACTTGGACGTGCTGATAATGAGATAAGCTGACATTCATTCCGAGTTCCTGATTAGAGAGTACCCGGATTGTCATGGCAAACTATGCATTGAGAGTCTTTTTTTTTTGTCCCTCTCTGATGTGTACAGGTGTTACAGAGTACAAGGCTATGCTATTTCTGCGTCACAATGGCGAGTAAATCATGCGATTCCAGAGCCGAAAAAAAAAAAGATAGAGAAAACACAGACTACAGAACATGGAGACCCGGGGCAGGGCGTGTGGCTGAATAGCCAGTGGGCGCGTGGGTGGATGTATTGGATGAGCTAGAAGACGCCTGGAACGCCGATTCGGCGGACATCACGTGGATCGCTTTTTTTTTCTGCGTTTGTTGTTACAGTAGTATGATACGGGCATTTGTGGCGCCAGACAAGGACATGGTCGGTGGTGTTGTTCCTTGTTGTTGGTCATCGTGACAGGGCACACTAGGGAACAAATGCAAAGGACAGAATGTCGCCCCCCCCTCTCCCGGAAGTCCCGTATGTAGCCGTTCGGTCGCGATGGAGCTCCGAGTGGTGAAGAATAAATAACAACTTGTCAATGAAACTTGGTAGACTGGGGTGTCAGCTACGACAAGAGGCAAAAGGAAAAACAAAGTTCTGTGGCGCGCGGCGCGGGAACAGCTCCGATGTTTTATCAATATCATAGCTTTCTATCTCTATAGATGTTTGTTTTATCTTGAGGATGAGTGGGTGCGGCGGCTTCCGAGGCTATCGGTGAGCGAGGGCATTGGGCCAGGGCGACTTTTTATCAAACTTATCAAAGCCGTTCAAGGGCCGACATTTCTTGTAATGAGGGGGGGGGGGGGGTTTACGTATATGTTTGCTTTCTTTTTTTTTGTACTGGCTGCTGTACTTTTTTTGTCGATCTATCTACGGAGAAGACAAGGAAAAATCAAGGGGAACTCCAGAGTGTGAGATGTTGTACGGCGGCTTCTTATCTCAGCCATGTCTCATTGGGCTTCGTGAACCAATAAGGAGACGCTGAATTTGACAGTCAGTGTAGTCTGACTCTCTCTCTCTCTCTCCTGTACTATCCGGGGGTGGCAAAGACCAAGTCCTTGGCACCAGAGTTATGATCCTCTGCGTAAGCTGTCTCAGCCTATTTTTTTTTTTTTTTATCTCCCCCTCCCGTGGCGTTGTATCTATCTTTCCACGACGATCTTTCTCTTCATGTTCTTCGCGGGGAAAGAAAAAAAAAAGAAAAAGTGTCCAATTTCCCGCCCCCGACGAAAAAAAAGGTTCTAGGCCCCTCGAGAGCGTAGGATGGATCGCTGACCGAGATCAGTTACCTGCTTCATCAGTCAAGAATCTGGCTTCCCCGGAGTGACGGCGGGAAATTATTGCTCTGTGTGTATACCCGCTTTGAACATGTTGCGCCCGGTCGACTTTTGTCTCATCTGCGTAATTTGGAACAAACTTTACCTTTTTTTTTTTTTTTTTAAAGATAAGCTCAGAGTTGAGACATTGGGTGTTTGAAAAATTCTTTATTTTGACTGCCAACCTTTTGCTTGCCGGCCGCGGGTGTGACACAGCGCAGCCAATCAATACGCGTTTGTCATTTGGGATAATAAAGTCCGAGACGGCGGAAAAGATTGTTTATATATATAATGCGCGGCGAAAAAGGCAAATGCCGGGTGTGAAATGAAGAGCGGAACAAATAAAAAGGTTTGTGCTACCGAAGTGGTACGCGAGAATCCGCCATATTGTCAAAGCTACAGGGAGATGAGGAGGGAGGGACGGGGGAGAAAACAAGGTGCAGCACCCCCCCTCCCCCCCCCCTCTCCTCTTTCGTGTTCATGTTTTCGTAAGACATTCATCATCATAGGCAGGACATGGTTTTTTCTTGGCCTGCGTGGGGGGGAGCGGCCGGAGAAGTGCAAAAATTTCTCCAGCCTCTGAAAGGCATGCAAAAGCTGGACATGACCAATTCTCGACTCAGCCAAGCGACGCCATAGGTGAAACACCCAGAGATAAAGTGCAACGAGTAAAAACTATAGCAAATTGTTTTGCCAATACTTATGAAAAGCATACCATGAAATTCACTAAAGTGAGTAATATGCTCCCGTATTCTAAAGGCGGGAGCTCCGACCGGCCATTTGAGGCGGGAATGCAAGGGAGCCTGCCTATACGGCAATGCGCACCAAAAAAAAAAATAACAAACTATCGTGAGATTCGGGGTTTGGAGTTTTAGCATCTTTTTTCTGGCTGCCTTCTCTTTTCCGTCGGCCCCGGGACCATGTGACCATCTCGGCGGGGCCGCTAGTCAGGAAAGATAAAAAAAAATCATGCAGCAGCTGCCAGAAACAGTCCGCTTTAGGAACTTTGCGCGCCGATGTAGGCGATTAGGGGATCTCGGAACAGGGGTGGGTACACACCACCCCCCCCCCCCCGGGGTGGCGGACAGTGTACGCAAGCCACGTCCTCTGTGGGCGCCGCCAGCCAGCCAACATCGGAAGAGCGTCGGAGGTGCGCTCCTCGGCCCCTCTATCTTTCCTGCTCAATCGGTGGTTGGTGTCGGAAGACGCGTCCGACATGGTGTGTTCCTAGCAACCACTGCAGAAACGAAAGGAGGCGTCTTTTCCCCGCCTTTTACAAGGATACGTACGCCTTACGCAGGGTACATCCGACGTCGGATGGCTTCAACGTAACCGACTGGCCGCCCACGCGCGAACGCGGACGCATCCTGCACGCCCCCGTAGACGATGCCAAACAGCAGCCCGTATCGCGCCGTGCGCGCTGCTGCTGGGAGCGAGAATCGGTCTGTTTGATGCGACACGGGAAATTGATTAGCATATTGTCCATGCGCTTTGATGCTTTCAGATAGAATGCCGGCTTTCTTGTCTTTCTAGATCGTTTAATTGTCTTTTTTTCACTCCCGTGATCAACAACGCACTGCTTGTCTGCCGTCGGTGCCGTGCCACTCATGTCATATATGAATGCAGTCTTGTCGCCACTTGTATGCAGCACATTCCGTGTCTCGCCACGGGGAGTTTGACAACGCATGAATCACAACTGCGGAGAAAGGCAAGCCGTGTAACCATAAGAAGAAGAAAAAAAATTCTTGTGGCAATTTTTGGTATTCGCCAAGGGATCGCGTCCAGAAGTTCGTCCAGAAGTTAAGGCCAAGGGAAGAAAAAAAAATATCATAAAGTAGTGAAAGCATTTTCGACAAAAAAAGAAAGACACGACTCACGTGTTAATGAAAACATGCCCGCCACAGACACCGTCGCCACAATCGTCGAGAACATATCACTGCCGCCACGCATGCGGTCGACCGTCGTCTCCAGGCTCAGCGCCGCCAGGCTCCAGAAGCCCGTCTTGGCGCCCATCCGGAGGCCTTCGCGGATCCCGCCCTGCATCGCGTGGTAGTTCTTGGACTTGTGGTAAAAGTACCACCCCGTCGTCGTGTCCGGCATCTTGTGCGCGTGCTCTGCCCGGAACCGCAGCTGCGCCGCCTGGCCGCCCTCAAACGCCCCCAGCGTGAAGCCGATGGTGCCCGACGCGAGCGAGCCCAGGAGCAGCCGCGTCGGCGCCAGCATCGAGAGCCGCAGGGCGTCCGACGACGCCGGCAGGAGCTCTGGTCGTGCTATCGTCGGCACGCCGGCTTGGGTGGGCGGCCGGGCGTCGTCGAGTGTGAGAGATGCGAGAGCATCGCCATGCGTGCGGCTGCTGCTACCGGATGCTGTGCCGGCCACCATAGCTTCATCAGCCGGTTCTCTCCTGCCAAAGGCCATCCCGCCTCAAGCTTCAAATCTCAGATTCTCTGCGTGCACCTGCTTTTGCCTCCTGGTGATGATGGCCTCGAACCAGCCCCTTGCTGTTTTTCCGCCTTGTGTATACGCGTGCGATGCCAGCGATCGACGTATCGAATTTCCGCCTCCTAATTAGTTCTTGGCTTTGTCCAGCTTCTGGCTGCTGCCGCACTTGGCCGGTCAGACTGGTGAATCTCTTTGGTTGCTTGGGGGCGCAGACACTAAATTCTGCAAACTTCATCAAGCGTCAAGTTGGGTACGATAACTACCAACAAGTACTGCTTCGCCCGCGGTCTCAGAACAAATTGCAGTATATGAAAATTAATGTCGCGTTCAATTGTCGCTCATAATATCTGGTTTTGCTTGCTCAAATTGAGACCGTCATGGTTGCCTCGCCCCTTATCTCCCCGTATCGTAGCAGCATCTTCTGAAGTCAAAACACGTGATATCGTGTCATCAATTTACGCGTCCACCCTCCTGTTCAAAATTACTGAATGCGCAACCGCGAAGTTGTAGGAGCCTCTTCCCGTTCGAACATTTACTTATTATCCGTGATTGCGGCGGCCATTTACTAAGTATGGTATGTCATAGTTTGGCCGCTCCTCGCTTCCCGCGCACTAATCTGTTCCGATCCTGACAAAAAAAAAATACATAGCCTGATGAGATAGACGACTCGTACCTTTCCGTGCGGTTCAGGCACGGTGTGCACACCATCTATCTCTTTGTGAAAGCGCAAGATCCATTCTCCGACATCAGCAAGGAGCTCGCGGAAATCTTGCACGATCGCCATCCCGGCGGCCTGACGACGAGCGTCGAGCCTCCGAGGACGACGAGCATTCCAGCGCAGCCGAGATTTGTCTACGGCGTGCTAAACAAGCATGACGATGTCTCGCAGGGGTGGAAGCGGTTGGACGTTGGCAGGGGTGAGGGCTCGACGCCTCTGGCCTGTGGTCTCAGGCACAACAGCCTGGTGGCTTTCATGCTGGTCAACGACGGCGACGACCTAGATGACGTCGTCTTTCAGGTGGCGTGGCCATCGGACGAGGATGAAGTGTACGATGACGGGCCATAGCATCACTCGGGCAAATTACGACTGCTCAAGAGGCGAAATAATTTGAATCACATAGAATAGGTTGATCTCGGGTGGTTTCAAGGGGCGAATTGTCCGTCCCGCGGAGGAATTTCCGGACACGGCCCCTTCATAATTTAGTTGGGCTCGCATGACTGAATTACTGATGTCCAGAAGTCATCGATCAGCTGCCCGTACCAGGGAATCGTCGCCGGACACGTAAATTTGCCACTAGGGTATGTAAGTATGATGTAGTCCACGCACTCGGAGGCTTCATCCGGGCTACTGGGCACCGATTTCTCTCCTTTGCATCGTGATCGGAAAGACTGGCGGCACCTAGTGTGCAACCATTACCCACCGTACTCTACTTTGTTAATGTCACCAGGGTGTGATGATTTGATTGCCGGCTAGTACACATGTGTATTGCTAGGTGGACGTTTTGTACACTGGGAAACATCTATTTTCGTCACTCGACTCCGGATGGCAAAGACTTGCCGGTATTCTACCCATATAGGATGACTAAGTTGTATGTCACAGAATTCGTGAGTAGACATCCTCCAAGAATCCGATTCATGTAGAGAAATGTGCGATGGGCCAAAATCACGCCGCTACTCTACCCCATCACATCACAACAAGAAGGCAGTGTCAAGTATAGGGTACTCGCCCAATCGACACTACTTGGATCTATGGAACCGTGTATCCCTCTCGCGGCGCAAGCCTTAAATGACGTAACGTGTCAATGAAAGTAATGTACAAAATGAACACACTGACAACATCTTATGAGTTTGTAGCGCTTGCTCATTTTGACTGCGACTACTAGAATACCTACCTTCCCAACCACAGCTCATGGCTTTTGTATGACTAAGCCGAAACATGGTAATCGATAGCGGTGATGGCTTCACGCGCGAACCCCTGCCCCTTGTTTGTTCCGCAGCCAACTTTATACTTTCTTTGACATCCCGCCCTTTGCTTCGCTACGCGGCCTAGAACAGCTGAGCTGCAAGTTCCGTGTGCGATAATTCATGCAGATTGCTACATGTTATTGGCATCGAGGTTGCGCAATGGCCTGGGCCTCCTGGTGCCAGTGACGTTGGCCTGTTCTATTTACCTCTACCTTTATCCCTTCTTTGGACAATGCGCATTTCCCCTGTCTTCCCGGAACGCCACCGAGGCATTCGAGGAGGCGAAGAGGCTGCACTGGCCCTTTGCCGACGACGAGCCACTCAAGAGCGTACCCACGAAGCAGGCCCCCTTCCGGCTGCTGGCGTTGGGAGACCCGCAGCTCGAGGGCGACACGTCCATTCCTCTTCTTTATGCAGGCTTCATGCCGCATATCCCCATGCTATTCAGGCAGCTGACATTCCAGACGTGGCACGCCTCTCTCAAGGAACGCGTGCGATGGGCCATGCATGATGTCGTTGACATATTTTTCGACGACATCCCCAACATATTCGAATCTGCGCGCAAACTGTTCGACCTTTTCGGCAACGACTTTTACCTCGCGCACATATATAGGACACTTCACTGGTGGACGAACCCGACACATGTCACAGTTCTGGGCGACCTCTTGGGCAGCCAGTGGATCGAGGACGATGAGTTTGCTCGACGGGGTCGCCGTTTCTGGGGTAGGTCTTTCAGAGGGGGACAGCGCGTCCCCGACGATGTTGCCGCGTTCCCGGCGCAGGATTATAACCTGACTGGCCTGCTTGACGGTTCGCCGGGCGAGGACATCTGGAAAAAGCGCATCATCAATGTGGCCGGCAACCACGACATTGGCTACGCTGGCGACTTGACCGAGGAACGACTCGAGAGATTCGAACGCATATTTGGCAGAGCCAATTATGAGTTGCGATTTGAGCTCCCCGTTCACGATCCACAGCACAATGCAACCATCATGGACGAAGCCATAAACCCAGACTCCAAGCGGTTGACCCCCGAGCTCCGAATCGTTGTTTTAAATGACATGAATCTTGACACACCAGCCAAGTCCGTCCCGCTGCAGGATGCCACTTATAAGTTCATCAATTCCGTCATCAGCACCTCCGCCGCTGTGGAACTGAACGGCCACTTTACACTGATTCTAACGCATATTCCCATGTACAAGCCTGCAGGTATCTGCGTTGATGCCCCATTCTTTGACTTTCATGGCGCAGCCGAGGGCGGCGGCCTCAAAGAACAATATCTGCTGAGTGCTGACGCTAGCAAAGGCCTGCTGGAGGGCATCTTCGGTATGAACGGAGACACCAATGCTGCAGCAAACGGGCTGGGACGTAAAGGCATGGTGCTGAACGGACATGATCACGAGGGCTGCGACACTTACCACTTCATCAATCAGACCAACGGCACAGGGCCCTGGGAAAGGAGCTGGGAGACGGCTCGTTGGAGAGACGCCAAAATGATGGATCTTCCCTCACGCGCTGGTCTGCCTGGCCGACGAGAGATCACGGTGCGTAGCATGATGGGCGACTTTGGAGGCAACGCCGGCCTTTTGAGCATGTGGTTCAACTTTGATACGTGGCAATGGGAGCACGAATACGTTGACTGCCCACTCGGATCCCAGCACTTTTGGTGGCTGACCCATTTCCTCATGGTTGGAACTATTGCCAGCATGATTTCATACGTGGCCGTCAATATACTGAGCAGAGCTGGCGTGGACGTCGACAAGTACTACTTACTTGCCGTGGACTGGGTGCGACGGCGGCTTTTTGCCCTCTGGGCCGAGGCAGTTGACCGTTCGCGACGCGTGACGAGGAGAACAGACGGGATACAGGAGCAAAGTACGGCCAAGCCACAGCAATGAATTGGATAAGTAACGTCAAGCAAGTACTACAGCATATATAATTTTAATGAAGATAGAGATATGATCACGACCTTGCCAACCCATTGCAAAAAGAAGAAGATGGCGAAGCAGTGTGGCATGATGCTCCAGACGATGCAAACTTGAGCTCGATTCGCCACTTGAACGAGCGTGAGAGCGCAGAGGCAAACATGGCTCAGCTACTGAGCAAACTCGACGATCTAGTGAGTGATTCTCCGGTTCAAGGAGGGTTCGAGGCTTGGTGGGTGAGGTCATGCGCACATCTGGTACGAGGTGATTCCGAAACTCTTAATCCACACACCCCATCGGATGAGGGTGCAATCGGCGGATGGATGGGCCAAAGCATTGCAGCCAAAGACACTCAGTGCGCGCACGTCGACCTCTGGAGACGGCTCTCCGGGGCCAAGCAATCGACTTCCAATTTAGCCTATATGGACGTATGTTTGATGATTGTCCTCTCGACACGAAGGCCTGTCCTGTAGGCTGGTGCGACAGATCGCTTCTTTTCGACACTTCCGTCTTCGTCGCGGTATCACCAAACCGGAACGAGCAGCCGCTTTCCCCACGAGACTTGCTTGCCATCGGCCGTAAACCACTGCTCCCAAGGACTTACGCAACCCACTGACTTGTGGCATGATTCTGGCACTTTCGGCAGGAACAGCTTGCCGAGCACAAGTCTTGCCATCCTCCGCCATGAACTGGATATCAAGGAAGGTACAAGCAGATATTCGCCATGTGGCTGCCTCTTGGACCCTTGCGTCTCTCGTGTACCGAAATAATTGTTGTTTTCTGGCTTGCAGTCTTTTTATATATGTCATCCTCGCCGTCTGCCTAGTCCCGGATCTCAAAGCTTTGCATCCCTTCCAGCAGTTTCCTACATTCGTATTCATTATATACTGATCTTCCTAAAATGCATCATTACTCCTTTGCTCTATTGGCATCTTCGATGCTCTCTCTTCGTGGGGCTTTGGCTGCGGACCTCGCTCAGCTTGCTATCCGTTGGTGCTTGGATCATCCGGATGCAAAGGGAGGGTAGGCTTGATCTGTCACAAGTCCCTCTTCAATTCCCTCTGCTCTCACATGAACCAAGATCACTGAAAAGGCTCTAGATATGCAAAGTGTGTCGAAAACATTGCCTGCAAGGCACCAGGACAGCACAATAGAGCCGACCCTGACTCTGTGGCGTGTGTCTCCTATGGCGAATGTGACTGCTCCCGAATCAAAGATGAGGATAGTGACGAGTGAGCCTCAACGTACTAAAGCCGGAAAGACTTGGAGCTGACTGTGATTAGGTACTTTCAATGCATCGCAAACCCCAACTGCGGCGCATGCACTTCCTCTACAGTCTCGTCTACGCCGGCGACATCGACATACTATGGGCTTGAGACCATGACGCCGGGCACTTATACTTTTGCTTATGAGGGAACGGTCAAGACTGCCGTCGTACCATCGCCTACTGCGACAACCACTGACTTTGTTACTGTCACGGCACTGTCCACCTTGACTTTGACCATCACTGAGGAGCCCACGGACTCATCGAGTATTGAGGCAACAACCACGTCATCTTCGCTGGGGCCTGCAGACTCGACAAGCACCGAGGCGACAGCTACTGTTTCATCTTCGCAGGTGTCGAAAACAGTTACAGTTTCAGTAACCAAGACTGCAACAAGTTCGGCTGAAACGGCCACGCCTACCCCGACGGCATCTCCAGCGTGCCCATCGTACTGCGATTGTCAGCCCAAATACGGAGATCCTGAGGAGTAAGAACCTTGTCAGCATACCACCACAGACGCTGACTCACTCTTCCAGGTACGAAGACTGTCTCTCGCAGCCCGAGTGCGCTGGATGCGGAAGCCCATTTCCTCCTTTGCCGCCCACCACGCTCGGGACAACCACAACATCGTGGCAGAACTCAACAACCACAGTTGCATCATCCGCGACGCCCACTCCGTCCTGCGCTGCATCATGCGACTGTTCTAAGCTGAACAAGAAGAGTGATGCGTAAGTTTACTACGCGGATGCTCTAAAGAGACACATGCTCATACCGCCTGCAGCTACTTTCAGTGTATTACCAATCCAAATTGTGAAAGCTGCCTTGTTGGCGGTAAACGGCTTCGCAAGCGAAGCTACCTGAAGTAGGGTGGCAAGGGGAGTGAAAAGACCGTGTGAAGAAACAGAAGGAAGACAGGCCTGGATCCCACGAGACTGAGTTGTCGTGTTAAATGTCATCTTCTCAACATGCTTCTACTACTATACAACCATATCCCCCCCCCCCCACCTCGTACAATGGTCTTTGGTCCAACTCAGCCGGCTCTGATCCAGCCAATGAACTGTGCTCTCCATCAATAAGAGAAAGAAAAAGTAGGTGGTAAATGTAAAAAAAATATATGCTGAATCTATCTCGAGAGCGTGTCCTGCTCTGCCCATGCAATCCCGCGCAATACAAAGACATTGCTGCTGCCTCGCAGACAGCCCCCGTCTTCTTTCATAGGTGATGTGTGTGTGGTGTTTGTGCGTGCGTGCAGCGTTGATAAAATTACAGAAGGAGAGAAGTGGTAAAGGATTCTGCCCCGTATACTCCCGCAACTTGGGAGAATGGGATGTGTAGAGTAGATGTCCTGTCCAAGTGGAGTGAGAGGCTGGTTCGCAAAACATGGGCACGGCGTATACTCTGTTCCTTGTCATGTGATGCCTCCATCAGACATGATTGAGCAGGCATGTCATTTCCCCCCGTCCTCTTCTCTCTTTTCTCTCCCGATACCTCTTTCGTGTCGTGTTCCTTTACTACTTACCACCAGAGGTGGCATCAGCGGCAGCATCGCCGGGTGAAGCAGGCTTGGGGACGCCGAACCAGCCGCCAAAGGAGCCCATCATGTTGCTCATGGCCTCCTGCTGGGCCTTGTCCATGGCCTCCTTCTCCTCCTGAAGCCACTTGTCGCCGTTCTCGCGGATGTTCTTGGCCATGAACTCGTAGTTGCGCTGGCCGCGCTCGCGGGCAATGTCCTGGAGCATCTTGCCCTGGGCAAAGGCCTCGCTGGCGCTCTGCTCGCCCTCGGCCTGCACCGTCATGCTCATGTTGCTGGAGCGGAGGCCGAGGGCGTTGCCGAGCAGGGCGACGCCGGAGACGCGGGGCTTGCGCTCCGACTGATGGCGCTTCTCGAACTCGCGGCGCAGGATGGCCTCGCGGCGGGCAAACTCGCGCGGTATGTCCTTGCCCTCGAAGGACTTGAGCACGCGGCGCACGTCGTCGTACTCCATGGTGTGGATGTACTCGAGGAAGGGGATGAGGTCGACGAGGCCGCGGTCGGAGGCGCCGCCCTTCCAGGGTGGGATGATGATGGCGTTTTCGGGCTGCTTGCGGACGAGGGCGGGGTCGGTGTCGATCATGATGACCTTGGACAGGTCGCGGTTGAGATAGGAGAGGTCCTAGAATGAAATAACCGAGATTAGCTTCTAGTGTCTAAGAGTGAGGTGGATAGCTTGTGGTTTTGTTTTTGGCGGTACCTTGACGATTTCTCCGTCCTCAAACTTGGTGGCTTCGCGATACAGCCTCCACATGACAATGTGGTGAGGATCGAGCTTCTGGAGCACGTTCTCGGCCATGACGCTGGACGCCGTGGTGAAGAGGACCAGCTCGTAGTACTGGGAGAGGTAGAGGAGGAAGTAGTCCAGGCCGGGGCGCTTGGCCACGCGCCACCCGTACTCGCGCGACCACTCGCTGTGCACGAGGAGCTCGTCGAGGCTCAGGCAGAGGGTGTACGGGCGAGCAAAGTACGCCTGAGGATCGGGAAGCAGCTTGTCAAAGGCGGGCTCCTGGTAGTATGTGACGGACTCGGTCGCGCGGGCCCTGACCCTGTTCCACCAGAGGCCGACACCCCAGCCGTTGGGGGCGTCCGGGTGGCGCTCGGCGTCGATGGCGTCTTCCCAGTTGCGGCCCATGTAGACGAGGGTGGCAGCGCCTCCGACGGCGGCGAGAGCCATGGCCGCCCTCGTGTACTTGCGGCGGTTGAGCTGGTGCGTCGACTCGTACGAGTCGTAGGGGTCGCGGCGCTCTCGCGAGGTAGAGTGCTCGTCCTGCTCGATGGTCTGCAGATACGACGCGGGCTTCTTGTGGCCGGCCCTCTCGGCCATCTCCTGCGCGAAGGTGGAGGGGATGCCCTGCGTCAGGTCGGGCAGCTTGTGGAAGGGAATGGACTCGGGCCCCTTGGAGGAGTCGGCGTCGGCGGTGGTCTCCTCCTTTGCCTCGCTCGACTTGCGCGACGAGGAAGCCGCGTCACGGCCGACGGCGTCCGTGTTCGCGCCAGGGGCTGCTGGGGCGGCGTCCTTGGCTTTGGGGTCAGGCGGCGCGCTGTCCCTCTTGTCGGAGTACGATCTTGCTGTGAGGCGGTGCATGGGCGGCAGGGCAGCGTATGTCCGATTGTGTACGCAGGGCGCGGCAGCTTGCCGGGTGAGGCTCGCGATGCCCGCTCGGGGCACCAGGACGAGCCGTGACAGCATGGCGCGGGATGGTATGCTTCGAGGCAATCGCGCCAACGTACAAGCAGGGAGACTCGTCTGGTTTTCGATGGTTGTCGTGCTCCGGCCGCCTACTACCTTTGCGTAGCCTATGCGTCGAATCGAGGCTGGCAAAGGTCTGAATCAAAAAGGATCAATGTGTCGAGATCAAGTCGTGGAGTTGACTTTTGGCTCGCCAGTATTTGCCTGGTCGCCAAAAATTTCCTGGCTGACCTCATCCAGAGGCAACGCTACAAATAATCAGCTTCTACTGAAGCACCACTGTAATCGACTCCACTAATCAGCCCACACACTACTGTGAGGTGCCTTGCTGAGCCTGTACCGCCCAGAGCCCGGAAGATCCATTCTACCGATCTCCGGTGGAAAGCCGCTAGCCCCGGGTGCCTCATTGCAGGCCTGCACTGCAGGTGACAGCCCGCCTGGAACTCGGTGTTGCATGTACCTACCAGGTACCTCAGTAATATTTGGCATTTCTTACATCCTCCGTCACGGCCATCGTTGTTCCCCTCCTCTGCCACGACACCAATCTGAGTTCTCACTTCTCAAATCGCATAGTTTTGACGCGAGAGTTTCATGCTTTGGCGGATATTACAACAATAGACATCACTATAAGCGATACCATCACACCCGGCGCAATGACTGGTCCCATCGCTTTCTAGAGGGTGGTCCCTAGATGAGTTTCGTCTGCGTCATGGCACCACCCTCTGTAGAACATTCTACTCCTAGAGACAAGCCTCTGCGCACCGACACCTTACACGGAACCTCGTCCGTCTTTGATACTTGAACCGCCGTCACCTACGATATACTATACAAGCCCCGAACTCCCTCGACAGCCACCCGACATCACAGCGGTCTGTAGATTTGCCACTCTAGCCAATCTGCGAAACTGCGACTGCCAGCGCCATTCCACCAATCCAGACGTTTCAATTTAGTTGTCCACAAACTTTTTCTTCCGAAATAATGGCTCGTCGGTCGACTAAGCGTAGTGCTCCGGCACACAAGAACGTACGGTCGGAGACCAGCGCACCGGCGCCTGCCACGACCGTAGAAACAGAGGAAGTTGTCACCTCGATCGCTTCCTTGACAATCGACACTCCTCTTCATCCACTTCAAAAGCGGAAGTCGAAAGTTCCCGAAAAACCGTTTCCTCTACTGCTCCTCCCTTCCGAGCTGCGCATCAAAGTTTACGAGTACTTCTTCGCCGACATCACCTATGTCTTGGATCTGGACCGAGACAATCACAAGCGTATCCATAAGAAACTGGGTCTCATGCGAACCTCGAGACTCATCAATAACGAAGCAACGCATTTCTTCTACAGCACACGCACATTTCGGCTCTTCCCCACTACTCCGGGCCGGTTTCTTAAGTCCAAGAAGCCTCTTCTGGCTCGCCTCTCTGCTAGACAACGGCAATGCCTGACGTCGATTGAGATGCGCTTAGGTCCTTGCTGGAGCGCACCGCCTGTTGGATGGGTCGTCAACGCCAATCTCGGTCTCAGAGATTGTGTCAATGTTCGCAAACTTCGCGTCTATATCGAGGTCGATCCTAGCGACAACATCTTTACCAATTTCCGTCGGGCAGATGGTTTTTACGAAGCATTCTGTCGCAATCTTCTGACTAAGACGCTGGAGGACTTACCCTGCGTTTCCGCCATAGAGTTTGATGCCTATGAGAGCGTGCAGAAGAAGGGTGCCATGATGCGCTCGCTCGTTGGCGTCGCGACGCACGCGGGTATGACCATCACCTGGGGTCCGGATCGTGGGTGGTTCGGGTCACCAGAGGACGATGAGCCGCCGAAGCGAAACGGCGTGCCGAATCGTTATCTAGAGGGAATACCCATCTCGGGGTATACAGCCCAGAGCTTTGTTGCTGTCGCGTGAGTATCACTCGTAATGGCGATGTATGCGCGCGACTCAGGGTTTGGACTACTTGACAGAAATTGAACAGCTCAACAATTTATGATTTCATGACGGAGTACTTGATATTCGGGTTGGGCATATACTCTATTGGTGTAACTATAAATACTTTGAAATGGGAACACAACTGTTTTTAACCTTGTGAGCTGTTTGTTCCGTGAGACCGTCTCTCCCAAGCCCCTTATGCTCTAAACGTCAACGTCTGTGTATTGACAGCCCCCGTCCAGTGTGAGAGGGATCTCGCCTGTCACCGTGCGCCCAGCATGGCCAGCGCGTTCTGTAGCTCTTGTACAGCTGTAGGCACATCGTCAAAGTTCAACGCGGATATGGCCCATTTGGCGTGTTTCTGGGCCTGGTTGAGGTCCTTGTGGTGTATGCTGGACGACGGGGGCTGCGCCACTGGGACGGGAGTAGCCGGAGGAGCAGACGGCGTCAGCGACGCTGCTGGTGGGGGCGCGTAGGGTACGGTTTTGGGTGAAGGGAATGTTTCTGGCGAGGGCGCGCGTTGTGATGTCGGTTCTGGGGGCGGCGGAGCGGAAGGCTGAGAATGAGGCGTCTGAGACCATGTGGCTGGAGGTGGAGGAGACGGAGGCGAGGGTATGGAGGAAGAGGTCGGTGGTGGTGTAGTATCTATCGAAGACGGGACAAAGGGCGGGTGGTCTGGTGTCGGCTCAGCGGATGGAAGGTTGGTAGCATGAGTGGCGGGAATGTGGAGAGGCTCCCCCGCGTCTGGAACCTCTTCGAGCAAGACCTGGCGCGGTGGGCTGTCGTTGTTGTTATTGTTGCCGCTTGGTGCGTTGCCTTGCGCCACGAACTGATCGAGGTCGAGCTCGGCCGGGTCTGGAGCTTCGAGCGCGGGCTCCGGCTCGGGCGCCTTCGGGTTGGACTCGTTGGGGTCGACGCCCTGGCGGATGGCCTTGAGGATACGCGCGGCGTTCCACTTGGCAAACTTGATCTTTTGCAGCGTCTCCGCGTCGGGGGTGCCCCATTCGCGGGCGAGGTCGAAGAATGTGGCTGCCGCGTCGAATGTGTCCGCCGTCTGCCTGGAAATCCCATGCATCAGCTCCGTTCGTACCCAGGTTCCTTCTTCGTAGGGTTGTCGCGAAATGTTAAAAAAGGGGGGGGTGGGAGAGGTCACCTTGTCACCTTGTTGGCGCGCATGGTCCGCTCGGCGCGGTCAAACGTGTCCTGGGCGAACATCTCGACGTAGGCCTGGCCGGCGGCGTTGTCGACGACGGCGTCATCGTCGGCGCGCTCGGCCTTTGTCGCCTCGAGGCGCTCGATCAGCTGGCGGGTGAAGTCGAAGCAGTCGTCGCCGGCGGTGTGCAGGCCCTTGCCGACGATCTGGTTGACGGCGTGGTACTCGCACCAGTAGGCGATGGCGGGCTTGACGGCGCGGAGCTGGTTGGCGCGGTTGATGAAGCGGCTGATTTCGGGGATCTTGAGGGCGGCGGGGAGAGGCTCGGCCATGGCGGCGGGCGGGCAGTCGGCTCCGGGAAAGCTGTTGTTCTCTTTCGACTTGCGTTTTCTTGCGTGCGATGCGGTTGAAGAGCTCGATTAAAAAAAAAAAAAAAAAAAAAGGTGAAGCGTTGTCGGAAGAAATGGTAGATATACGTAATGTCTTCGCTTAGACAGGTTGCGTAGCTTGACAGCTTGGGCGGGATTGGAGGAGGGGGCTGACGTCAAAAAATCATCACGTGCCTCAGTGAGAGACGGCGACCTGTACATTCTTTTCTCCCATTTCATTTCACAGTACATGCGTTACGGAGTGTCTCATATTTATGTGCAGTTATGCCGGCGTGTGAAATTTATCGACAATAGAACG
This sequence comes from Niveomyces coronatus, assembly GCA_018831755.1. NCBI lineage: Eukaryota > Fungi > Ascomycota > Sordariomycetes > Hypocreales > Cordycipitaceae > Niveomyces > Niveomyces coronatus. Next base: position 16,149 of record JAFEME010000307.1, read on the forward strand.
TTTATAAGAGGGCTCGCACACGATGCCCATGTTGCAGACTTCGGTGCGGCGTCACGTCTGGCTACCACGATGCCTACCCTGCACCAACAGATCTGCGATGGATTGGGTGCAGATGGAGGCTTGTTTATGGCGGTTCATCGGGAGGGATTTCCATGTTTTGAAGAGCTAGTGGTTGACATGGCTACAGAAATCGAGCGTAATGGTCTAGGCTTGATGGTAATGTTGTCCCGAATAGTACACGACACGGATGAAGTCACAGCCTACTGATGATACGTACAACACTGCTCGGCTCACGATCTGAACGCGATTGACATATTGTCTGGGCGAGAAAGTAGATCGGATTACATGCAAGAGCGGGCTAGTAAAAATGCCGAGTAACTGAAGCAGCACATAACGAGGACATGGTCGCACAAGTTCGCCATGTCAATAACGCAGTGACACGGAAGCTTGTAGTTCATTTCTCAACATTGCTGGCCAATCTTTGACAGAAGTGTCGTACAGCTTACTCAAATGTAGAGCTAAGCACATACAAGTCTATGGGCGATCCCAAGCCTCGGAATAGCGAGGATAGGTATTGTGCGTGCTTGTAAGCCAAAACTTCGTGAGCACATAACCCGACCCAAATTATGATGAAGTTTGTGTACGCGGTTTCACAAATACAGCTGAGAGGGACGTGACACGGTATATGTGCCGCGAGCCGGGGTTAGCCGGCCGCTGTCCCTCGGAACGGGAAAGAAACACGCAGAGTATGCTCCGTGACAGAGGCTGAAAAGAAATGGAAGATGGTCCGAGTGTAATTTCCCTTTATGCAGGTGGGCGGGGTGGTCATATGTTGCTTTAAATAGATTGCATGCAATAGTACTGCGCGGACGCACACCCTCTTCCCGGCCCTTTACCTTTACCTGTAATCTGTTGTGTCGCGAGATGAACCACCCTCCATGAAGAGCAATGAGGTTGAGCGGATGCCCACTGTTGCGAGTTTCTCTGCGCTCGACCACGATTCTCTGCTCTCGCTTCGCAATCGAGCCAAGAAATGAGTCATGACTGCTATTCGTCATTAGTGTAATCGGAAGCGGTGATTACATGCCGTACTCAAGTTGCTCATATCATACCCGTACCCTGGACGTCATCTATTACTCGAGTTGTGATTAAGCTCAAGCAGGAACGCAAGTAAAGACGGCGCTGTCCATTGGTTGGAAGTTTGGAAACAACGAGGAAAAAATAATAAAAAAAATAAGGAGGTTCTCGCCTCATTCTAGCTTTACAAGTCACATTATTAAAAAGAAACAAAAGTCTGTTTCGACTAGAGGCTCCCGACTGAGTCCATCGCTGCATCCTTTTTGAGTTTTGGCAACCCGCATCAGGTAGCTCTAAAGACCTTTGTCTCGGTCGTAGGTATTATACTGTATTCTTGCCAGGGGAATGGAAGGGCTAGAAGAAACACACCTGTTGAAGAGGATTTTCGATTCCCTTGCCGCTCTGAGAAACGACTGTGCGCGATCTTGTGTGCGGGGAAAGATGATCAGGGGAGAGGAGGGGAGGGGAACCTTGCCTGGGCTGAAGTCCAGCCGAGGACCACATGTCGTTTTCTCCTCCTGCCCACCTTGTGCATACTAGTCTTTGACGGGAGACGACTTCATCTCCCGACGCGTTCGCAGCAGATGAAGGGGGAGCAATGTGTACGAGCCGAGTGATTGGATTGGCTGATAGTCGTTGTGTTGATGCTACGTGATGCATGCATAGTTGAGCCCCTTTTCTATTATTAGGCAAGGAAGAATGCCGTGGCACGATGGAATGTCAAATAGCAGTTTTGCGGTTCTTGTCCTTGTCTCGCCACACCCTCTTTTTCCTGCAGCTCTTGTCAATAGCCCCCGAGGTCCTTTTGCTTCCCAAGCCAGGCTCGGACTCAGCCACTCGTGCTTGTGTCCCCCGACAGCTCCGACCAGGCTTCTGCGAACTCGTGACTAATGTTTATGCTACTTGTGAGAGTGGCTCTTACCACCATGGTCGAGACTAACAATGCTTGGATCAAGTCAAGAGATCTCTCCACAGCTTAAAGGGGCCGCCTTCTCCGTGAGCGGCTTTTGCGCTTGACCGAGTCAAAGGGTCCTACGGGAATTTAGAAATCCCTGTAGAAGAGGAAGAAGAAACAAAAGACTCGACGCTTCTTGCGACAAACCCGCCCGGTTTACCTCCAGACAAACCGGGGCTGCCTCTCTGCCCACCGCTTCAGCCCGCTGAACTTAAACAGAATGAGGGAGGCGTAGCGGAAGAGATGGAAGCGCAAAAGTATGGGTCAGCTTGTTTTTTGTGTCTCGATTCTTTTAATTGATTGGGTTCTATTGGTCACTTTCTTAGTCTTGAAGCCTTTTTCTACCCCGGTCCTGGAGTCATCGCCCCCCCTTGAGGGTGGGCGGCCATCGGCAACCGGCCCTCTTGCACATGTGGATAATGTCAATCCCCTCAGTAGTATGTCCCCCGTCTGTGCGTAAATGACTTTCTGTACCTGCAGAGTCGGATTGTGTTTGGAGTCCATGGTGCATGGTGCAAGCGATGGAATGCGTCATGTTCGGCTCATCACCGCCCTTTGTTAATGGGAGACACTGGGCATGACACTGAGACCTAAGGACGCGTGTGACAATAAGGAAAAAAAATTCCGATGGCAAAGTTGCATACAAAAAAAAGGCTATGTTCCAAGCACACCTAACCACCCGCAGTCGCAGGCAACCGATATGCATGTGGTAAGGGGACTGCAAGCATCCAGAACCCAGCAAAATATCTTCCTGGGCCTCGGATGAGTGCCTCAATTGGGCCGTGCCAAGCACTAGCAGCAGCCTGAAATTGAATTGCATAGCAAAAAATTAATAATGTATACATGCTTCCTTGTTCTGTGTCCGGATGTGAGAGTGGACTTGGCTACAGTCACATTCGCACACCATCTTCTTTTTTTTTTCCCGCGCTGCGTTTCACGCAACCTTTACTAGCTCCTTTACACTATTGCGTGTCTGGGCCTGTACATTCATTTTGGCTGCGCGCGTCCCGCGAATGAACGGCTGAAGTCTTGAAGGATTGGTCTTGCAGTACCCATATGGGCCGAGGCGGAGCGAACCACGCGCACACCTGCAGCAGAACCCCCATCATTTCTCACCTGCATGATACTTCCTACATGAACACTAGTAACCATTAATTCTGCGGGGGAATAGCAAAAGGGTAAGGGACGAGGGGAAGAGGGGGGGGGGATAAACACTCGGACAATGGGACGGACGGAAGGACGATGTGGAGGTGGGCCGAGCCAGTTCCTCTTTAGGCCGCCAATTCTGCCCGGTCGGAGTAATAAACTACAAAGTCAGAGGCGGCGATGAGTGTGCTGATTGAGTAGCGGGACTTGGTTCGTGGCTTTCGTTGTTGTCATGCATGATGCCGACTGCCTTGACTCCTGAAGAGGAAGAACCATCCGCGCCATGTGAACTCAAAGAGTGAGGGCTTGCCTGATTCCTTCATAAGTAGTATTACTCGTGTAAATCATGGTATCATTGATGAAAAACAAAAAGAAAAAGTGAAAGGAGGTACATGCACGTACCCCATGGAGCTACGATCAAAGCGCACTCATAAAAAGATGCACACCCTCAGTTTCGCTAGCCCTTCGTTGAAACTATGCCGAGGTGTGCTCTTAAATATTGTCACGGTGCAAGCATCTTCTAGAAATCTAGGCCACAGTGATTCTAAATCTGGCTCTGGCGATGCAGACCGGGAACAAGAGAGTGACTGAAACGTCCCTCACGATCACTCTGAACGCTCGACTTCATTCCTCGCCTTTGAAGAATGCGAAACAGCATACAGATGCATGTGTTGACATGCATGTCGTCCTTGTTCATTTACGAGAGATAAATCTCCCACCATATACAGCTTCAAAATTGCCAACTTTGCGTCTTGTTCACATGATAGCTGAGATACTTGCCGCCCACCTCCTTTCTCCCCCTCCAAGTCAACCCCCCTTGACACCATCTTTAATAACTCACTCTACCCTTTCATATATATGCATGACCTCTTGATCAAGCGCGCCGAAATGTGCCACAAGCACCCCACAACGGCCGCATGCAAACTCCCCGAGTCGGAGAGCGCCTCGGTACGATTGGGGCCCCTTTCACAGGCCACCCACCAGGTAACGACGTCCCCTTCCTCCTTCGCTCCCGATCTTTCGCCATTCTCACCCGTACAGGTACTTTTGTAATGGAAGTCAAAGTGTAATACCCCTGAATGGATCCCGGCGATACCCAATCCAGCTGGCATTGGTGGCGAGTTGGCTCGGTACGCACATGCACTTACACACACATACCTCTTTTCCTCTCTTGTCACTTCGTTGATGCTGCCAGACCCCCGAAGCTAGCCACGGGTGAGCAGCCATATACTTGATCAAGAGATATTTGAGCATATAATTAGGCTTTTATTGTTTAAGTTTTCACATATATAAGTCGCCGACCCTAGCCCTCCTTTCCCAACCTCGAACTCTTTCCCTTCCACATCCGTCTTCTTCTTCTATTCCGAAGCCACCCTCGCTTTCCTTGTTTTTGCCCACTTGCACTGAAAAACAAAACACTCGTTTCATAACATACAAAGTTACCTCCCCCAAGCCCATACCAGTCAACATGAAGTTCGCTGTTGCCCTCACCTTCGCCTCCACGGCCATGGCCGGCATTGTCGCCCGCGACGCCAGCATCGTCAACGGCGTCATCTCCACCGCCAGCTCGGACATTGACGCGCTCAAGTCGGCCGCCGACTCGTACAGCGGCGACAAGACCGAGCTCGTCAAGGCCGCCGACCAGCTCGTCTCGGACCTCAAGGAGGGCAAGACCAAGGTTGAGGGCGGCCCGGACCTGACGGCCGAGGACGCCATCGGCCTCGCCAGCGGCGTCAACAAGCTCAGCGCCTCGGGCAAGGCCCTCACCGACTCCCTCGAGAGCCGCAAGTCCGAGGTCGAGAAGGCCGGCGAGTGCAAGACGGTCCAGGACCAGATCTCCGCCATCTCCACCAACTCCAACGCCCTCATCGACGCCGTCGTCGCCAAGGTGCCCGAGGCCGCCCAGAGCATCGCCAAGGAGCTCGCCGGCAAGCTCACCACCGTCCTCGAGCAGGCCCAGAGCGCCTACAAGGAGTGCAACAACTCCGGCGGCGGCGGCGGCGGCTCCTCCTCCTCCGCCACCTCCGGCTCCGGCAGCGCCACCTCCACCGGCGCCACCCAGCCCTCCACCAGCGCCAAAACCACCCGCGGCTCCTCCGCTTCCACCCCCTGCACCACCGGCAGCGCCACCGGCACCGGCGGCCTCCCCGTCCAGCCCACCAGCACCGGCATCACGGTCCCCACCAATGCCGCCGTTGCCTTTGCCCCGGCTGGCGCTCTCGCCGCCGTCGCTGCCGCTCTTGTCCTCTAAGCGGGCAATCTGCTGAGCGAGTGCGGATCTCGGCCTTTCTTTGTTGTCTTACAAAAAAGAACCATGACCGCATTCGAGGACTTTTGAGGGGAGGGAAAGAGAGGCCTTTTGTACAGTACCCTAGCTTGTGTTTTTTTCGTCTTTTGAAATCTACATCCATGGATGGTCTTGGTGTTGACCCCCGGTTTACGGGTGCGCCGCCATGCCTTTGGCTAGAGGGGAAGAAAATTTTAATATAGGTTGGCTATAGCTAGTAATGAAGGTGTATGTTGCGGACTTGACTTGTGCTTTCTGGTTGGATGTGACTGAGCGACTGCGTATGAGATGCCGTATTGGGGGCCGCGTCATTCGCGACTACGAAGGGCATTGATATCAAAGGCCCGGGCTAATGAAAGGACCAAGATTCGAGCTATAAGTTGCCTGGTCGACAGTCAACCGAGAAAAATAAAAGAAAAAGGAAAAGCCCCCCGGATGATTGTGCGCTGAGCCTTGATGTACGGTAGTTCTGAGGGACGGTGATCAGATAGATCTCTTAATTCTGAGGAGGGGAGCGTTTCAGAGTTCTTCTCTACCATGAGGCGCCGTCTCTCACATTTCGGTTCTTTCTTAGAGAGGCCTGAGGAATAAACAAGCCTCGTATCTGTAGACAACCACCCGTAGTGAGGCTTCTATGGCTGCTCCTGGTCATCAGTCAGGCATCTTGGAAATGTCGTAAATTGTTTGTCCTCTGATCAAGTAACTCATGATCATCATCATGGCGCTATGTCCCTCACCTCACACCCACCCTAGAAACCAGCTTCCCCAGACAGACTTTGCTCCTTCAGGGTGGGATCGTCAGTGGGACTATAGACTCAGGCATCCCTACCATCGAATTCCCCCTCTTTTTTCTTTCCCGACTCGCGGCATGCTCTTTTTATTTCTACATTATTTTCTATTCAATCTAATTACCGGGAAAAGTCACAATAATATCTCCTCATCTTGAAAGATTAGACAAAGACTGTCTAGGAACATCTCTCGTACCAGCGGTGTCTCTCCCGAGATCGCTTCTTCGGAATCAGCCCGCTCCACAGCTCGGAATCATGCCTCTTTGGAATGAACCCCGGAAAAGCTAGATAAAGACAACCACGTTATTTAAAACAGGTAGAACGTGGGGGGTGTGGCGCTCCCGTAGATCGACAAAAGGTCCTTTTTGGATCCCAGAGAGATAAGGCCTCGTTGCCCCATTCGCCTTCCCTGCGTCATACAATCTGGTTCACCCGCGGTGGAATTGAGAGATTAAAGGACATGAAACAGGAAACATAGATAGAATCGCCATCACGACATCTACATCTACCTACTTGCGCCATATCTTGCTCGCGCCGGTATATCGCGTTCTCAGAGATGAAATTCGGCGCGCGACCCAGACGCGATCAGCATCGCACGGCGGAGAGCGGCGACGACCATGAAGCCGCCGTGGAAAAGTCGGGCCACACCGCCGTGGCCGCCCCGAGCGCCGTCCTATCACCCGAGGAGGACAGGAGACTGCTGCGCCGGATTGATCTCTGGTAGGATAGAGATTCCCCTCCTTCTTGAGAAAACGCAGATAGCAGTGGCTGACCTTGGAAACCCGATCCCGCCGTCCCCTTTCCTCGTTTAGCCTGCTGCCCATCATGGCCGTCTCGTACATGTTCCAGTACCTCGACAAGTCGGCTCTCAGCATGACCGCAATCATGGGCCTGCGCGAGGACCTCGGCGTCTCCGGCAGCGCCTACTCCTGGGCCAACAGCATCTACTACTTTGGCTACCTGCTGGCCTCGTATCCCGCCGCCGCCCTCATGGTCCGTCTGCCCACCGGCAAGACCATCGCGGCATCCATGTCAGTCTCCTTCTTTTCTTTTTGGAATTATATCTGTGTGAGCTAATTATGGAACACACGCGCACACACAGCTTTGCTTGGGGCTGCATACTCATCCTCACCCCCCTCTGCTTCAACAGCGCGGGCCTCCTCGCGAACCGCTTCTTCCTCGGCGCTACCGAGTCGGCCATTGCGCCTGGCCTCGGCGTCCTCGTCTCCATGTGGTACAAGCGCTCCGAGCAGCCTCTCCGCCACGCCGCCTGGTTCCTCGGCAACACCTTTGCCGGCATGGTCGGCAGCCTCATGGGTTACGGCATCGGACACGTCCATACCATTGCCCCCTGGAAGGTACGCGAAAGTTGCCTGAACCAAGAAGTCTTTCTTCTGTGAAAGATGTCTTCTTTTGAATGCTAAAGTAGGAACTAAAACAGGCCGTATTCGCCATCTTTGGCGGAGCCACCGTCGCCTGGGGCATCGTCATGGTCTTCCTGCTCCCCGACGTCCCTAGCAAGGCCTTTTTCCTGAGCCGCGACGATAGCGAGCGAGCCGTGCTGCGCGTTCAGGAGAACCTGACGGGCATCAAGAACAATACCATCAAATGGGATCAGGTTCGCGAGGCCCTCACGGACCCCAAGGCCTGGATTCTCGTTCTCATGCAGCTCTGCTCCAATATTCCCAACGGCGGTGTCGCGAGCGTGAGTCTTATTCCTTGCCTTTTCTTCTTCTTTTTTTTGTTTGCCCTTGACGCACTTCATCCGGCTTCCCCCTTCTAGAATCCCCCAAAAGAAAAACAAACCCCGACATCCGTGCACCGCTGACGCCATGCGCGCCGTGCGTCGACAGTTTGGCCCCATTATCATACAGGGTTTCGGCTTTAGTACCTTTTCCACCCTCCTCCTCGGCAGCCTCAGCTATGTCTTCCAGGCCGTCTTCGTCCTCGCCGCCACCGTGGGCAGCACGCTCATCCCCCGCACCCGCACCCTGTGGATCGCCGCCGGCTTTCTCGTCTCCCTTACCGGTGCCGTCATGGTCCGCCTCGTCGACCCCGCCAACCGCTGGCCGCGCTTCGTCGGCTACTGCTTCCTCATGGGCTACGTCTGCTCCTTTCCCCTCAACGTCTCCATGATTACCAGCAACACGGGCGGCTTCACCAAGAAGATGACCATGAACTCGATGCTCTTCGTCGCCTACTGCGTCGGCAACATCATCGGCCCGCAGCTCTTCTTCGCTCGCGAGGCGCCGAGCTACACCTCCGGCATGCTGGCCATGCTGGTGTGCTTCGCTGCCGGCGTTGTCCTGAGCATGGTGCTTCGCTTCTACCTCATCTGGGAGAACAGGCGGCGCGACCGGGCGGCCGGTGGCGCCATGCGGCAGCCTGTTGACGCCGAGGCTCTCAATCGGTCCGATCTGACGGACATGCAAATCAAGGAATTCAGATACGTCTATTAGATGCTGACCAATGAAATAAAAGCTCTTTGCTGGGATATCATGGACATAATGTGCACAACCCTGATCCGTCATCATAATAAAGCATCACCTCTGCATCATAGCGTCAAAGGCCCGAACATCGTACACACCCATGCGCCCCTGGCCATCCCCGACAATCAAGAAGCGACTGTCTGCTGAGAAGGCGAGCTCCGTGACCTTGCCCAAATCGTCAAACTGGTCATAGCCAGACTCGATGCCGTTCTCGATGTTGATGGCATTCTTGTCTGGCCAAGACCAAATTTCCTCCCCGCTGCTCACGTCGAGGATAACAAGGGAGCCGCGGGCGCCTATGGCCGAGCCCGAAGCATCGCAGTACGCCACCAGCCGACAGTCCGGGGAGATGCAGCTGGTGCAATTGGGAATGGCAAGGGTCCGTGTTGAATTCGCCGAGAGGTCCCAGACCAGTACGTAGCGTAGCGGCACCTTGACCGGAGTAAGATTGTAGCCGCTCCCCTTTCGTGTTGATGGCACCGGAATGGCGCGGAATGTCGCTGGTATCCAAATCGAAACCACTACGCTGCCGTATGCCACCAAATCACTTGGAATGGCAGTGTCGAGCTCCTCGTGCTGCCAGGGGCGCGCCACACGATATGGCTTGCTCGAGACGTTCTCACCATCTGAAGTCTCCCAAGCAACAAGAAGCGTCTCCCTTTTGGGGGGCGGATGCCCGGCGATTGGAGGCCTGGGGCCAGCTGCGGCAACAAGCAGAGGGCTCGTTGCAGAGATGGTGAGCTCGGGTAGCGAGGGGACGAATGGAAGACCTGCTTTGGCAAGCTCAATGGTTCGATATTTGCGCAGTGGCTTTTTGCTCTCTTGCGATGCGACAAATAGATCAATATGAGCCGCCTCGGCTCTATATACTGCCAATGAGCATCTTTCGCCGTCAAAAATCTCGAAACGGCCGGCCGTCCAGCGATCAGCATCGCCAATGGACTGAATTGACTTTCTCTTTGTCCAGTTGAAGATCTCGATGGACCGACCGAAGCGGGTGGCAATCGCAATCAAGGCGGATGACTCTGAGACGATGGAATGACTGCGGATAAGGTATTCGCGAGATCGCGACCGTGCCTCCGTATATGATGAAAACTTGATAGTGCTCTGAAGCTCCCCACTGGCCAAAGACCACACCTTGACTACGTTGTTGCCGTGCTTGCTTGCGAGAATTGTTGTGGTGGGTGAGGTATCGAGATAGTGGACGGAATTGTTCATCTTCTTGTCGTCAGACACAATGTCTTTCCAGAAAGAAAGTCGCAAGGTCCTTGGCACGGATCGCTGGCTGACCGATCTTTCAACAGTGGCTGCGCCTCGGTCCGGAAAGGGTTGGTATGCATGGGCACTTCTCGGAGGCGAAAATGCCGTCGAGCATCTTCTGCCAGAGTTTGGCGTCGCGAGTTCGGCAAAAGAGGTGGCGCCATTCGATCTCGACGATCTTGTCGACCTAGTTGTACTGATAGATGACCTGCTATTGGACTCGGTGGAGGAGAAGCGCCGCAGCTTGTTTCTGGGCGAAGGAATCGGTGGAAGTGGCTTTGTGGGCGCGGGGTAGAGACCGTATTGGGATGTGTTGGCGGCCGATGTGGAAGGAATAGACGGCCCGGTTGATGGGCGCTGCAACTCGCGAGAAGCGTTAGACCCTGGCATCGCGCCGAGTGAAGCGCCGTCGCCTGGTAGCTGTGACGGCAACCAACTATCCGTCGTCCATGACGGCGTCCTCGCACAGCTTGCGGTTGACGGCACGGAGCCATAGCTGCCGCGGGACATGGCCATTGCCGTGGCACTCATGTTGCTAGGCACTCTCCGAGGAAGCGCATCGCTTGATGTGTAGTCGTGACAATCGTAGTCCACGTTTTTGAGGCTCATCAAGCCAAGTCCTCGTCTACTCGACGAGTCAGTTCACTCATGTCGACATGCTCAACGCAGACGTGGTACATGCTGCAGGCCTATACATACGTTAAGTGGTCCTGGTCCGCGGACAAGGCCATGGTAGCCCGTGAAACACCTCCCGAGGCTTCCTAAAGATGGCCAGTTGAAGAAGTGCTGCCGTTCTCGTCAGTCGAGATAGGCTTGTTGCTTGGTAAGAGAGGATGAGGGAGAAGAAGAAAAAGTGCGTGAGAGATTGAATGGCGAGGGTTACTGTAGATATGAACTTGATGGGATCGGAAGGAAAAAAACCATCAAATTGGATAGGGCAAAGACGCGGGTTCAGAACGATATAAGCCTAGAGAGCATACACTTGGACCAAAGGGGTATGTGGGCAAAGGAAAAGGTTGTTCAGCTTTCGACAGACCATTTGCTGCTCTCCACCACACAACCGAGGCGGAAGCGTCGACCAGGCACTGGGCGTGTGCCATTTCAAGACTTCTGCATGTGTCCGTACGGAGGCATGCCCCTTGTTGGGCCATTACATTCGACGCCACCAAAAAGCCACTTCGACAGCCCTGGCCAAGACTCAAATATGGCTGCACGTAGCTGAGACGGACCATTGGCCAGTCTTTTTTCATTTTTTTTTCTCATTTGGTTAAGCGAGCCGGAACAGGACCCTCCCCAGCCCACTAACGGACCCGAACTATCCAGCATCGTGCAGCTGCTGCTTCAAGCGCTTTGTTTGTCGTGTTTGTCTCAATCTGTGGAGGAGGAGTACCGCCGTGGATAGGAAGGGGTCCAATCGCCAGCGCTTGTTAGTTTGGCAGATCATGCGATGATGACCGCCGTTGACATGGTGGGAAATTCCGAGTCCCTGCTGGGTCCTGGCTGCTCAATTCTTGCGACCCATGGCCACGATGCATGAATCGAGGTAAGCAGGGCACCCCGGACGTGCCCCGTAAAGGGTGGCTGTAACCGGAGAGAGGAGAGCCAGAACTGAGGGGAAGCGCCCACATGAGAAGCTACTGTAAGGTGGTCAGAACCCGAGCTGCTCGCCGACTGCATGTATGTGCTGTACTGTACGTACATCTAGTCTGTCCCTCTGCTCTGCTATTCGCGGCTGAAAGCCAATCAACATATTCCTTTCCGAGCGTGGTCCGAACTTTGCTACACACCAACTCTAGTAGCCCATAGTCCGGGCCTTCTGAGACGTGGTGCAACGCTCCCTCGTGGCACTGAAGGACTAAAATGTGGCTGTGGGGGATTTTTTTCTTCTTGTGTTTCAGGCACCACTAGGAAATATTTGACTGGCGCAGCTGATCATTTCGTCGTATGTTCATACGGGTAGAGTGACCACCATCGCCAGAACTAAGATTAGAGCATCGTGCAGTGACCTCCCTCCCCGGCAGTTGGATTGGAGCGACGCATTGGCCTTTTCAAACCGTTATTGGCGATGACCCGAGCGTAGCGTGACGACTCTTCCACAAAGATGACATACTGGCAGAGGGCCACATCCGCTTACGAATTTGCTGGTGATGCTGGCAACCGCGAACGTCAATATGTTTCGCATGAGATCCGGCCATGAAAGCCGGATCAGTCTTCACCCAGTCAGTAGCTGTACTCTTCGTCATGATGAGATCGGCCCTACTGAACTACCCACGCGTCGCCCGGTGAGGCTGTCAGCCACCAGAACGCATGGTCGCCCTTCTATAGCAGTTCGAGCTGAGCCTCGCGCCTAGTTGATGATGATGGGCGATCCATGTCTCTGGTCCGTGTGTATTTTTGCTTTTCTGCCTCGGTCACCCGTCAACCGGGCCAATCCGATGGTGGTGGCGTCCAGTAACGCGATACCTCATACATACGCTACTGCGCACGAGCCTGCTGCGGACGCAGACCAACTCTGCGCCCAATGTCGCGGATCAAGACGGCTTTAATCTTTCCATGCCGAATTTTTCATGTCTCGGGGAAACCGGATCGGATATTACATCTTTTTCATTCATTCATTCATTCATTCATTCTTTCTTTTTGTAGATATTCTGCAGATGTTGTCAGCCGACGTATGTCACGGGCTAGTGAATCCTTGTGAAAAGAGGATTGCCCAGGGACTATAGTCTAGAAGACGGTAATAATAATCGTCGAAGAATATTGAGTGACTGCTCCTCATGATGAAACATAGGAAGCCTCAGCCTAGCAGTGATGCTGGAGCATCGAAGGTGATGATCGTTGCTGTTGTTTGCGGTGAGGTATGTATGTACAGTACGTTGCCACTGTTTGGTGCGACTGGCGGCAAACGGACGCTGGAAGCGGTCGTTGATTGCATGAATGAAGTGCTAGCCGTGCGACAAATACAGTACCGAGTACCCTAAATCAAGTAATACAGAGGCACTGTAGTAGGTACACCCACTGTAAGTGCTTGAATGTCAAGCAGATAGGGGGCACCGGGGTATAAGCCAGCTACTGACAAGTACTGTAGCCGGCTACGACTTTTGTTCAACATTGAATCATGTCGGAGTTATTGCACTTCATCTACTGCTACAACCTACCAAGGCAAATTACGGGTACGTGCTGTGCTAACCAGGCATGGTAGACAAACAAGGCGAGCGGTTTCTCTATGCTAAGGTGTATGGCGCGCTCCCTTTTTTTTGTCCACCGCATGTCCGAGCAATGGTGTTTCGTTCTGATATCACAAGGTACAGCAACTACTACTATACGATACCTAGCACTACTAATCGATTTCCATTGTTGTGCTGTACAGTATTCTGTCTCACGAGTCACTACTGGCTATTGCTTTTGCAGTAGCTTGCAGCTGATTCCTGGATTCTCCATCACCAGTCTCGTAAAGGTGCTGTCGCTGGCGGTCGCTGGAGCTCCGTGTGTATGATACAGTACCTGGTGTGTACATACAGTACATAGCTATGTTAGTACATAGAAACTACCAAGTACCGTTCTATCTCTAGCGCTTGTGCGCACACAGGTAATCTTTCCTACATATGAGGTAGAGCTTGTGAGACTCTCTATGACCTCCATACAGAGGACAGAATTACGATCAAAGAAACACATATAATGGTATTATTATGCAGGTCCTGATGTATGTGGGCAATTATTCAGTGGTAGCCATGTGACAGTAGCGCTTGTACCGCGCCGCGTACTGTACATACTTACTGTACGTACCTGTGGTTAGCCTGGGCCTTACGTAATTCTGTACAGCACGGGTACCCCTCAACTGCGCGGTCTGTCTCTGGATTCCCGGCTCACAATGCTTCATACATACCTTAATTTGACTCGGTAGGCAATTTTTGACTGCGCGCTTTTGATGATACTCCCATTCCTATTGAAACGGTTCCTCGTGTTCTTCCCAATCGGCTACCAAAGCTCAAAGCCGACCGTTACCAATGGCTAGCTACAGTACCTCCTAGTAGCAGTTTGACTTTCCCCACCCCGCCTTCATCCATACCACAGTAGCTTGCCTCTGACGTCGGATTCCCGCACCTGCCCAACTCAATACCTACTGCTACATACGACATACTGTCCTTTATCTTGCCCAAGTCTTCGCGTCCATCCTCACTCTGCATAGCAACACGTGCGCACCACTCAGACATATCAGGACACGGCATAACGGCCCAACCTTTCGCCACTACCGCGGCGGCTGTTGTGTTATTGGCACACCCAATTCATTTCGCCTGCCGACAGCTGCAAAGATGGCCGTCGTCGACACGCCGCAGGCGGTCTTGGGCTATGTGCAGAAGCTTGCTGATGCCGACCCTGACTTCCGCTACATGGCACTCAACGACTTATTACAGATTTTGACCGCCGCCAGAGTCGACTTCCTTCAACACGATTACAATGTTGCCGCCCGCACTATCGACAGTATTATTAAGACGCTCGACGATCAAAACGGAGAGGTCCAACATCTAGCACTGAAGTGGTAAGTGGACGTTATTCTCAGAGGAAACGGAAGCAGAGAAAGGCTTTCAGAAACGTCATCTCGAGCAAGGACCAAACTGACAGCATTCTTAGCCTTGGGCCGCTCGTCGGTAAAGTGCCAAGCACAATCATATCACCAATGATCGACAAGCTGTCTACACTCGAACCCAAAAACTCCGTCGACAACGCCATGCCATTTCTGGCCCTGCGACAAGTCATTATTGCTCTTCCTCGGCCAGTACCTGGAATCCCCGGTACTGCAGACGTGACAAACGCATACGATGCTGTTAGTCGTGTATTGATCCCGCGACTGGTGGGCCCTAGCTCTAGGCAAACACCCTCCACTCAAATGTTAAAGCTTCCCGGTGCGCCCTTTGGCATGCTGCAAGATAGCAGAAATGTCAGCGCTGAAGGCGTCGATGTCTTGATAGATGTCGTTCGTTGTTTTGGTCCTGTCCTCAAGCAGATCGAAATAGAGGCAATGCTCGAGGTTGTTTTGGCAATCCTAAAGGTTGAGCACTCCACGTCCGTGGTGAAGAAACGTGCTGTTGTTGCTGTGACTATGCTTGCCGTTTACTCGACAGATGTTCACCTCGACGAGATGTTCAAGAGGCTCGTGGCACAACTCGCACAACCCAAGGCCAGCTCAGTCACTCGCCGTCTCTACATTTCTATATTTGGGAGTATGGCGCGATCTATGCCCTCTCGTTTCGGGCGACACCTTCCGGTGGCCGCATCAATCGTCTTTGACGCACTAGCGCAGAGCGAACTCGACCTACACATGGAGAAGATGGGCGAAGGCGATGACATGGGACTGGAATTCAATGAAGTCAGAGAGGCGGCCCTTGTTACTCTCGAAGCATTCCTAGCATCCTGTCCCCAACAAATGAGGCAGTTTACAAACGACACGATTCAGTCTAGCCTGCGATATCTTAAATACGATCCAAACTATGCCGCGGACGACGATGAGGACATGACCGACGATGACGAGAATGATATAGAAGAGGGTGAGCATGAAGACGACGAGTTCGATGCCGATGATGGCTTCGAGGACGAAGATGACGATGCCAGCTGGAAAGTGCGACGATGCGCTGCAAAAGTGCTTTATACACTGATCACTACGCGTGGCAGTAGTGACCTGCTCGAGAGCGGCGTCCTGTACAATGCAGCAGCACCGGCTCTTGTCAAACGTATGACCGAAAGGGAGGAGAATGTACGTCTGGAGGTCATTTTAGCCCTATCCCTGCTCGTCCGCAAGATAGGAGAGAGCCTACACATGGGAGAACTTGCACTGCAGGAGACTGAGTCCGACTACATTGATCAAGAACCGGTCAGCCGTAAGCGCAGGCGTCAGAGCAGTAGCGGTGGCGCCAACCTCGCTAGATACGCGGCGGGCAGCGGACTGGTCTCGCCCGTGCTCGAAAAGGCACCAGTTCAAGGCCCGCGCGCCGAGCTTTCAACGCTTGTCCCCAGTATCATCAAGATGTCCGTGAAGCAGCTGAAGGGCAAGACTATTCCTACAAAGCAAGCTGTCGTTGGTCTGTTGCACGATATTGTTTCTGTACTTCGAGGCGGGCTCGTGGACCACTTTGAGTCCTTCATTGGAGCGGTTCTGGAAGTCGTTGGATCAACAGGCTCAGGCCTCGACTCGTCGTCTTCTGGCACCAGAAGCAGCGACACGGTATCTGTTGCGCCTAGCACCCTACGCATTGCTGGCTTGAAGCTTCTTGGCGACATTTGCAAAACACACCCATCGTCGGTTTTGCAGCCGTACCTCCCCCAACTTCTACGGGCTGTCACCTCCTGCGTGAATGACAGCTTCTACAAGGTATCAAGTGAGGGTATTCGTATGTGTGAAGAGTTGATCAAAGCCATCACACCACCGCGATCGAGAGGCTCGGCGATCAGGCACAAGACAGAACTGGGTGGCTTGTTTGATATCATGATGGATAGAGCATCGGCCAGTGACGTTGATGCCGAGGTCCGCGATTGCGCGATTCATGGAATCGGCGTTGTTGTTTCCAGAACGTCTACGGCTGATGGGAGCGATTTGCTGCCGGGTGAGAAGCGCAAGGCCGCTCTAAACTTGCTCCGTGAACGGCTCAAAAGTGAGACGACACGGATTGAGGCTGTACGCGCTATCGATAATGTCGTCACCTTATCCAATATATCTGGGCTGCTGGAGAAGACGTGGCTGCAGGATGTCGCGTTGGAGCTCGGAGGACAGCTCCGGAAGGCGAACCGATCACTCCGAGGCTCCAGCGTCCGAGCACTGAAACACCTTGTGCTGTGTAAAGCCGCAGAAGGACAGATGGAAGAAGGTACGGTCAGAGACCTGGTACCAATGCTGCTGCCCGCGGTCAGAAATGGAGATATACACTTACTGAGTTCAACACTGCTCATCCTGACGCGCCTCGTGGAAAGGAACGCAAGCCTTGTGATGACCGAAGCCACTGTCAATGCTTTGTGTGAGCTTCTGAGGCTGCAAAAGGCCAGCGTTGCACTGGACCACCTTCTCGCGCTTGTAGTTTCCGTGGGCCGAAGCGGTACAGGAGGCCCATTGATGCAAGGGTTGCTGCAGAACGTGAGCATCGCGGGTGATCCTGCTGTGGTTGGAAAGGTTATTGGCACTCTTCTTGTGACAGGTGATTCGTCATCTGGGGTGTCTGTCGAGAGTTTTGTCAATGAACTAAAGAGCAGCTCTGAGAGCGGTGATACTGCACGTGTATGCCTCGCTCTGGCTGTATTAGGAGAGGCAGGCATGAGACTGGGACCGGAATCGCCGCTGAAGCCCGGACTCTTCTTTGAGCAGTTCCACGACGAGCCGGACAAGACGTCACTGGCAGCAGCTGTCGCGCTGGGCCGCGCGGGCTCTGGAAATGTGTCGGCATTCCTACCCATCATCCTAAAAGAGATGCGGGAGGGTGGTCATAGGCAATACATGCTGATTCAATCGACCAAGGAGATCTTGCAGTCCGTTCCGGACCAGTCCACGGACTTGCGGAACCATGCGGAGGCCATTTGGTCGCAGCTGCTGCAAGCATGTGACAATGTCGACAACAAGGTGGTCTGCGCGGAATGTGTCGGTTGTCTGGCGGCACTGGATCCGACAAGCTTTATTCCAAAGATTCAGGTTCGTGGCAAGATGTGCAATGGCCTGTGGGCGGAGAGCCGGATTCTGACATGTTGTAGGCACTGCTCGAGGACCAATCCAAGAACATCCGAGGAATGGCCGTGCAAGCGGTCCGGTACACGCTTCCCGAATGCGACGAAGCGTTTGATGCTGCGATTGGCCGCGTTCTGATCGACATGCTCCTGACGATGTTGCAGGACTCGGATATGGATATTCGGCGTCTGGCCATGGTGACACTGAACTCTGCAGTGCACCACAAGCCCGACTTGACCCTGCCGCACTTGTCTGAGCTGGTCCCATTCGTGCTGAGCGATTCTGTCGCCAAGCCAGAATTGAAGCGCGAGGTCATGCTGGGCCCCTTTAAACACACGGTTGACGAGGGCTTGGAGGTGCGAAAGGTAAGCGATGGAGGCGTGGGGCGGAGTGGTATTCCGTTTTTAGCATGGCGGAAGAAGGGGCAAGTAGTCGCTAACAAATCGAGCAGAGCGCTTACGAAACTCTGTATGCTCTTGTGGATACTGCATTCAGCCGGATCAACAACGTGGACTTTTACGACCGGGTTATTGCTGGTCTTAAGGATGACGGCGACATCCGACAACTTTGCAATCTCATGATGACGAAGCTGATTGTGATTGATCCCAACGAGACTGCGCGGCGGCTGGATGTGATTGCGGAAGCGTACAGGGGAATCCTGTCTGTCAAGCTGAAGGACAATGCGGTGAAGCAGGATATTGAGAAGCAAGAGGAGACGAACAAGAGCGTGCTCCGAGTGACGCTCCTGCTGGGGGAGAAGATGAAGGCTCTGACAGGCAATGCAAGTGCGGCGATGGGCAACATGGGCATGACGGGGGAGTGGGCGACGTACTGGGAGTGGGTGACGAAGGAGTTTGAGCGTCAACTTCGGGGGCTACGGGAGGAGGAGAGGGAGCTCCAGATGGGAGTCGTGTAGATTGTTGCCGGGGCTTGTTTGCAAAACATCACGAGGTCTAACACAGTGGAAGAAGACGCAGAAAAAGTAGTTGACTCTGTCCGGTCGGGCTGATTGTAGTCGGTCGGCCGCTGATGATGCCTGGAATACTGGAATATTGACTAATAATGAATGCTTGAGGGGGCTAGTGGGGGAGGGCGTGAAGAAGGTAGCGCCGAACGAGTCAGTGACGAAGGCCACTCGTCGGTCTTTGTTGGCGCGAGAAAAAAAAAAAAAAGAAAAACCGGACAAGGTCAAACAGTGGACTAGAGGGGGGGGG
>JAFEME010000308.1:0-34660 GCA_018831755.1 Niveomyces coronatus
CCCCCCCCCCCCCCCCCCCAAAAAAAAAAAACCAAGCGATCCTCCTTGGCCTTGTCAAAAAGACCGCTGCCGCTCTTTTTCTTTTTGCTTGCCCCTCATGCCCCTCTAGATGCCGCGGCCCCGACTTGGCGATGATGCAGCCTTGCGCAATATAGTAAATCTCTTCGCACGCGCTTTCTTTTATCAGATAATTAAAGTTCCCCGATGTCATTTCATGCACTAGTCATCTCGTTTCCCCATTGCATTCGATATTTAAACCTACAGAAGATGGGAAGCGATGAGGCTACGTTTTCCTGCCAATTGCCCCCCTCCCTTCCCGCTTCATGCAGTCCAGCCACAGCCGGCCAGATGGGCCGCGGTCTAGACGCCGACCAGATTCGATAGCTCGCCCCCCCTGATGCACTTCTGGTGCAACTCTGGAGGGAGAACAACTGCCCGAAGGGTGAAGAGAATAAGTTGAGGAGGAAATTTTCGCACGTTCTCGTCATGCAAGTGTTAGGCGTAAAATCTAGTTGACGAACAGCGGATCTAATCAATGACAGGAATGAATGCGACTCTTCTCAGCAGCCCATCTAGAACCCACTGTCTCCCATGAAAGTCATCATACGCATCCATGGCATTGCATCATTCGTGAAGTATAGTATGTATGTGTGAGGCTGTGAGGGTTCACGTCAAAGGCAGACTATAGGGTAGGCGCCGTCCGAGCTGTTTATTCTCGGCCGTATGCGGGGCACACCCCATTGATTAATCAGCCCAAGACGCATACATCATGACAATCTTCACCGCAAGCGCTTGCACACCAGCTATTGATTCGACAGACCCTATCTCGACCCCTTTCAACTAATCTGGATCCACAGCGACAATGCTTTTGACAATGATCATGGCTTCTAGTAACGCCCGCCCCCGTATTCGTTCCGATCGCGGCCATAGCGGTCGTCATCCTCACCGTCGTCGCGTCGACCATATTCGTCGCGTCGACCATACTCTTGCCGCCGACCATACTCATTCTGTTCAGCATACTCTTCGCGCCTGCTGTACTCTCCACGACCGTCCGAGCGCCCAGAACCTCTCTCGTACCGATCGCTGCCATAGTCTTCCTCTTGCCGGCTGCTGTAGCTTTCCTCTCGGCGTGAATCACCTCCACGACTGCCGCCATATTGATCCTCTCCACGATTGCCATAGCCCTGCTCTCTGCCACCATACGATGTCTCCTGCTCTTCATAGCGATCCTCATGTCTGCGGCTATAGCTTCCCCTCCTTCCGCCATAGCTCTCCTCTCTGCCGCCATAGCGCTCCTCCCTGCCACCATGGCGGCCCGACTCTTCACTGTAACGGCCCCCTTGCCTACCACTATAAATGTTGTCGCTTCGATCCCCGAAACTATCGTCGCCTCCTTCGTTATAACTCTCCTCCCGGCGTCGCCCGCTATAGCCACCACTACCACCGTGACTGCCGTCGGGCCTACCTCCGTGACTGCCCTCCTGATAGTTGTTGTTGTCGTATCTGCGGTCGCCGTACTCATCTCTCCCTCCGCTAGAACCCTCAAGGAAGCTCGAGTTTTGTCTTCCGTATGAGGCCCCGCCACTCGAGCTCGAATAATCCTGTCTGCCACCGGTGCTGCTGATGTTCTCGCTCGGTCGATGCTCCGTGCTTCCATTGCTGCTAGCCATTAGAAGTGCAAGTACGATAGTCAAAGAGCTGTTGCATACCTCTCTCCTCCTTCCTCGTTCCCAAATATGGAGTTGATAAAGCCCTTGATACCACCGCTGTGTTCTCTCTCGGCGCGACCGGGCAGCTGGATACCAGTCTGCGACTCCACGAGCTCAGATACAGCGGTGCTGGCCGTCGAGAAGATAGCAGACGCCGCAGCACTTGCAATCTTAGTCTCCATGGTCTCTGGCTCCCCATAGAGCTTGCGCATTTGCAGCTTTCCGACACAACCGTGACCATGGCCAGTGTCATGGACGCCCTCCTTGTGATTCTCTCCCCTGAAAACGCCATCGCGAGAGAGCTTTCTGCGATAGTCATTACGCTGCTCATCATCCATCTGGCCCCACCACTCCTCAATCACCTGGAATAGCATGTGACGAGCCTCACTAACACCATCGTGTCCCATACTTTTCTGCGCAGGATGATGAAGAACACCGTAAATGACCCGGTCACAGAGACGATTAATATCGACGCTGTCATCATCGATAGCTTCCATCAGCTGCGGCACGACCCACGAAACCGTCTTGGCCGCACCCCGACCAGCGACTTCGTTCAGGATCTGACCATTAGTCAGCGTATTTGTTTGACGTCATGTCCCACGCACGTACTGCGCCCGAACTTACATTAGAGAAGTGATCCTTGGAAAGCATGGAGTGAGTAGGATCCGTGCTGCTGTCGTCGTCAAAAACAACGTGCTGCTGGTCCTCACTGCTCTGGATGATCTCTTGTGAGCCTGTTTTGAGTTCATTGCGTATTTGCCGAATTAGAGGGACAATAAACGGCGCCATAATTGAGAACGTAAACTGAGAGAGTTGCTCTTCGAGCTGCTCGATCATCTTTGGCAAGACAGGTATCTTGCCAATGGCTGCGTCGATGGACTTCATGATGTCATCATGCAGCTTCATGGCCGGCATGATCTGGTTGTAGATGTTTCGAACATAGACTGTAAACTCTTCGGGGTCTCTTGGGGACACCGATGTGTTTTGCATCTGGGCAGCATTGGCATTTTCTTGAATTTCGTCAATCTTTTGCTTCTCGGCACCGCCGCCAATTATGCCATCGGGAATCTTGTCGAGAAGGTCGCGAAGAAAACTGGTATCGGACTGCTGGCCTTGCTCTAGCGCGCCCTCCAGCTCCTCGATCTCGTTTTGGGTCAATTTATCAGACACTTAATAACCGGGTTGGCTCGACTTTAGTGAATTGAAGCGATTGAGGATATTGAGGGGTTGTGTGTGTGGCTCACCTTCGCCAGTGACAGAGTGAAGGAAGTCAACGCCGCCAAAAGTACCGGTTACGATGGGGTAAACAGATTCCTGGGAACCCTCTATTTGCAGCATGGTATTGCTGCCACAATGCGGGAAAACTTCGCGCTCGCCCATCTCAATGAGAACCAGCTCAGTATAGTTGCTGTGGGCAAAGAAGTCTGGTTACCATGTCAGTAGAGGCGTGCAGGAAGCGTCTCGCAATGGGACATGCACGACCCTCACCTTCCAAGCAATGAAGTCCGGTGCCCATCAAGCGGAGAGACTCGTAGAACTCTTCCTTGTTATTGCTTTCCTTATAGCGACGTCCGAGCTCGATGCAGCGGGTGAAGAGATTGCGGACATGCCGTGCGGACGTCATGATATCAGCAGATTCTTTGGCAATATAATTCTTCATGCCACTTCTTTCATCGATTGAGAGCTCGGCTTGCTCATCAACAGGGCCTCTGAGGCGGTCATAGTATTGGCGAGCATCGACATTGTCGGCATAATTTTTGGGGTTGTCGATGTGATCCTCGGGGCGATAACAGCCGACTCGATCGATTGTGACTTCGAACTCGTCGGAGCCATAACCGAATGTCATGAAGCCCAGGACGGAGAGCAGTAGGCGAATCGCCTCTGCTGAAACAGATTTGACAGTGCTAACGTCGATGGCTTGGGAGTAGTCGCGGAGCCAGTTACCGAAATAGACTCGAGCAACCATGATTTTGCTGAAGTTTTTACCACCGAAAGCTCCAGCCATGGCAATGGATAATAGAGCATTCTCAATGTCTCCGTGTCGCCCTTTTCAGAAATTGTGTTAGCATTCGGAGTGTGATCTAGCTTGCAATGTGGTCGTCAGTGCAGGGCGAGGACGACGAACAGTTTTGACCCGATATCTTGGCGATGGAGGCAATGCTGCCAGCGCCAAACGCAGCGACAGGGCTTGCCAGGGTGACGAGGGCCACGAGGCATAGTAGCATGCCGGGAAGCTTTGGAGCGGTCATTTTTGTAGGAACAGCTGGCCCTCGGCTCGAAGTTGGAGAGTGTTTCTTTTTTTTCTTTCCTTTTTTTCTTATTCCTCGTCGATCCTCCTTTGAAATGCTGGACTATGTTGAAGGGTGCCAGATGATGAAATAGTGGCAGATAGTCAACTAGCCCGAGATGCGGTCAAGACAGCTGAATAAAAAGTGAGGGGCACTGAGGAGGGGTTTCGTTGTTTGTGCTTGGCGGGGAGACGATACGTCACAGGCACAGGCACGGCATAAACAGTACATATTTATTCATTAGCATGCGCACGAGCCTGCGAGAGCCATGGGCCTTTGGCGTACAGTGCCACAGCACGATGCGGTACTAGTAGTAGGTAGTAGTAGTAGTAGTAGCAGTAGTAGTAGGTACAGAATCTTGGCGCTGTGTAGAGTCGTAAGCTGGGTCGCGCGTAGAGCCAAAAGGGAGCTACAGTACTAGGGCTATTTTTATGGCCCGTCCGCAACGGTCCGACAACCTTTCGCCGGTACGGCAGAGATGCAACATGCACAAGTAATGGTTGACACTGTGCAAGCGGAACGCTAAATTTAACCATCATTTAGAGGCGCACTACTTTCAAGGACCCCTCAGCCTGTCTACCGTGCCTAGATTTGTATAGACATAGCGCAGTGTATATACACCGATATATACTACCCACTAGAACCAAGCCGTGACCGCACCCATGGGTCTCTTTTGCCATACCCAGGCGAGGGCGGATGTATGAAGGGACTTCGCCTCGAGGGCAAATCGCCACAGGCAATAGTTTTGACCTCTGCGGGAAGGGGGCAGAAGAGGGGTTAGGAGCCGTTGCGGCGACACAGACCCTGATTATTGTAGGCGGCTGAGTCGAGGCACGTCGAGATTCTGAAACACTTGAGTCTGGCGCTGACTGAACGAGTTGGGGATGTGCTAGGAGTGGGGCCCCGATGCGCCAATTCCAGTGTAGTACATACTACATACATTAGTACTATGGGTAGGAGAGATTCGGGGCACAATGCTTTCGGTACTTACGTCCTGTACAATCATAACATGAATACGAGACGCATGTAGCGGGGGGGGGGGTGCCTCCTCGTCTTTTGTTTACACAGGCGCAGAACGCGACCTGCACCTACAGCCGTGTCTTCCGACGTGATAGAGCCAACCATGATACCACAAGCGCCCCGTAAAGACTCGTTTAAATAGTTACCCGCATCGCTAATTTGTTGGCAACTTCATCACTCCTAGATCAGCATCGCTTAGAGTTTCATCAACCGTGTTCCTGCTCGATGCTTCTGCGTCCTGATTATTAAGCCTGGCGATAATTCGCACACATGTGCCAGGAACGTATGTTCCATCACGACTCCCGTGGGGAAAATGGCACACAAATGCATCGCGCAGCTTTGTCTTTACATGGGGGGGGGGGGCCCCAGCACGATCCGTAAATGTGCTCGCTAGAATCACTGGACCCTAAATCCTAATAATCATTTCTAGATGTCTGTCTCGTGTGTTTTTAGCGCGCACTCTCACGGCACCTACCCTACGGCTCGGCGTGTCAATAGACCCACGCGCGGGCAAGCTTGAAAAACACTGACTTTTCAGAGATGCCGTCGAGTCTCATTAGCCGGTGATGGCCTTAAGTAATTGTACGATTGGCAGCCTTCCCTCGACGGAGTGTTCGTGGAAAACTGCCGACTCGTCGTGTTGGCACTGGTTCTTATGTGCGTACCGCACGTCAGTATCACGATGCTGCTGCGGCTAGCTGATCGGCGAAAGACCTCTATTGGACTGATAACGGACGCTGTTGGGCTGCGCCGGTTTGCAGTTTTCTCAATCACTAGTCTTATGATGGCAACGCGGTAAAAAGGGTGAAACTATAGTCGTCTTCAAGCTAAGAGCACATTCTTTGGCAGGTTGGCACAGTACCGCTATTCGCCAATGCATTTGATTATGCTGGACCACACAGCGCCCAATGATTTTGGTGAAGGTGCGAGACCCCGTCAATGCCAGTGTGGCTAGAAAGCACTGTAAGTAAGGCCCTCCAAGCCGGTCAGACTACGTTTCAACTGCGTGGTTACTTTGTGACGTGATTATTTATAAACTTGACGTGAACGGAATGAGGAGAGCAATATAAACCCCGATACTTATCAATACATAGTACAAGCTCCTACGTCTTGTACGTGCTCGGTGACCACAAGGGTATCGAACGAAAATAGGATGAACCCATCGCGATAGGGTTCTAAGAGAAACAAAGCAGGGCGTTTGTGTCCCTAATGGGAGACGGCTTCAGCGTCGGCGATGTCTCCCGAGCTGTAGAACCCAATAGCAGGAGGGTAGCCAGTGGTGGCGGATCTCCATCGACTCCAGAGCATTTCTTTCGAACGCCGCAATGCCTGGTGCAGGCACTGCACGTCAAGCGAACCATGTAGCAGGTGGCCCCCCATTACTGAGGTAGTACTGTAGCAAACTCACCAGAGCCACAGATACAAAGCTGGCCTGTTTCGCTCGACGTGAGCGATCCTGTAGTCCGCGTCACACAGCGGGCAAGCCCAACTTGTATTTAGTTATTATCGGTCACGGTCGAGGAAATGAGTTGCCGCTACATGTCCGCTTCTTGTCCTTGTATGGCCTCCGCCTGCATTGTACACATGCCTGCATACATTGCCTGCATCTATGACTCTGTGGGGCATTTCCCGTTGGTAGATGATGATTGAGCAGAGATTTTCTCACGATGGCGAGCCAAAGTCTTAATGGGAAGGGAGTCAGCTGTTGGTCGCCGTCATATAATGCCTAGATAATGGACTACAGATTGCTGCCTGTCGTCGCTACATTAGGTCGGGTTGCCTACAGTACAGTAGGTGCCCTCGGTCCTTATAGAGTTTAGGGGTTGTACCGCTACAGGTTTGGCTTGCTCACTTTACAAGATGCCAATAGAGCATGGCATGGGACCGTGCTGGTCCTCTGTAGGAATGCCATTAGCGAGGGCGTTAAAATTTACTCGTGAATCTTGGATCTAGAGAGCAGTAGCCACCCAACAGTGAGTGAGACGCTGGAATAACCGTAATTTGTTGGTCGAATTGAGTTGCTATAGCATGTACAGAGGGACAGTACTAAAGTACTTGCGAACTAAGAGAAAGTGTGAGGGGGCGAAGGGGGTCAGGGCAGAGACCCTCGGGGAGGTACTTGGAGAGGACTGCTTGGTTGCCGACGCTGCACTAGACTGCAGCCAACCATGCCTGCGCAAATTTTTCCTTACGCAACACAAAGGCTCCCTCGACTGTAGGTAGGTACAGTACCTGTAGAGAGGTTGTAGTGTAGGCAGGGAAGCAACCCCCCCTGCGCGCCAGCGTGCTCGCTGATTGTGCGCGCGACTTGTGGTTCCCAAGGCCTAAATTGTGCAGTACCTGGACGCACGTATTTTAATTGGCGCGCCGCCACCCCCGCCCGGGAAATAATATGCTGCTGGCACACCCTCTCTAGGCCAGACCGACTCCCAATCACTCCCGCCACTGTCTGGCTCCGATTCTTTCAGGCACCCTCTGATCCCCCCGCCCTTCTTCCCCCCCGACCTTCAACACCTGGACTCTCTCTTCTCTCCAGCACTTCAACTGCCCCCCAACAGCCTCTTTCTTCGTCCCCCAGAACTCTCCCGCTCCACCATCACCACGAACCTGCCTGTCCAACAGCGTATCCTCCCGCTATCGCGTCAGTGAACCGTTAGGCCTTCAGTTGTTTTACCTTTTCTCTATTTTTTTTTTCCCGCTTGCTGAACCTTTACGGCACCCCCCCAAATACTGCCTGCAGCAAACAGCATTTGCCCAGATATCAGTTCTCTTTCCCCCGTCGGTTCTAGTTGGCAGAAAACCGCCAAACAAAACCGTTCAAGCTGGATCCCACCGCGCCAGCTTCATCGCTATCGCCGCTCGCCACGCTCTCGCGACTGGCAAACTTTGCCTACTACTCGCCTTCGCAGCCAATCCAGCACGCGATGCCTCGTCCTGCCAAAAAACCTGCAGAGGACAAGACCAAGACTGCCATTCCCGCTCCCACCATGGTTGTCCCTCCCGTCATGGCCGGCATGCCGGGCATGGCACATGCGCCCGTCAATGCGCCTCGTGTTGTCGATTACGATAGTTTCGTGCGCGTTCGCGATGCGGTAAGCAAACTGTTTTATTCATTCTTCATGCCCCGGCCCTGGTGAATTCATTTTTATGCGATCTACTGCTTCGTTCGTTGGGGCGTTGTTGTCTGTACACGACACGCGGTGTACTTTATTGTGGTGCCTCTGCCGGCGCGGCGCATCTAAACAATGACAGACGCGCTGGAGCTTCAGCGGCCGGCTCTCTTGCTGTACCGCACCAGCTTTACTTGCGTCAGAGATGCCAGCGTTCATGAGTTTCGTCAGAACCCAGGCATCTGTTGTAGCAGCGTCTTGCGCCGATCCGCATCCCCGCACGTTATCTCACATCATGTCCTCGTATTTTATTGCACTCTCCAAAGTTTACACACTAGGCATAGCTTGGCAGTCGACAAGACGCGACTTGGATTGGCTGCCTTGCATTGTTTACATCTATCTGTTTTGGCGTCTGGTACCTTACTTTGGTACTTAGTCCCTTGTACCCTGGTACTGCCTAAAGGCCTTGAGCGCTGTACGAGTATAGCGATGAGGATGGCCCGGGCAGACAAGCAAGCAAGCAAGCCTCAGAAGGACCACTCACTCACTGCTCGTGCACTTGCGGCTATAATCTCTGCCTGGAGCACGGAGCCTGACCTGCGCCATCTTCCACTTTCCCCTGCTCGCAAAAATGCTGCCGTCAGCCATAAACGCAAGCTAACTTCTCAACAGGCTGTCAATCGCCTGACTACCATCCTTGAGCTCCTGCGCTCCTTCACCAGTGACTATGTCCGCCAGACCAATTTGCTCCTTGGCGAGCACAATGGCGATGTCAATGAGCTTCTCAATGCACTTGACCCTGCCGCCACGGCTGCCCACCTCATGCTTCCTCTGGCCGAGATGGGTGGTGCTGCGCCTGTGGAGGAGAAGAAGGAACGCAAGAAGCGCACGCACGACCCCAACGCTCCCAAGCGTCCCCTTACCCCCTACTTCCTGTACATGCAGCACGCTCGCTCCATCATCGCCAACGACCTCGGACTCGAGGCCCCCAAGGGCGCCGTCCAGGAGGAAGGCCAGCGCCGATGGGCCAACATGCCTGCCCACGAGAAGCAGGGCTGGAACAATGCCTATCAGTATAACCTGCGTCTCTACAATGCCCGCGTTCACTCGTACAAGGCGGGAAACCCCAACGCCAAGAACATGACGGACCAGGAAGCACTCAAATACGCCGAGGACTTTAACGTTCCTATGCCGGATCTCAAGGATGCTTCCAAGGCCGCCGCGGCCAATATCAACAGCGATCCGGTACAGGCTGCTATAGCAGAGCAGCTTCAGGACGACTCGTCGAAGACGCCCAAGAAGGCCACCGGTAGCCGCAAGCGCAAGAGCGATGCTCCTGTCACTGAGGTGGAGACCCCCAAGCCTGTCAACCCGGCGAGCCCTGACAAGAAGCGCAGACGCACGTCTACAAAGCCCGCTGACGATAAAGATGATGGCAAGAAGTCTGCTCGTAAGAAGAACAAGAGCTCTTGAGCGTACCCACCCCCTCCGACGACATGACCGCGCGTTCATCTTTGAGCCGTTTGCAATTCTCTCCGGCTTCGTTTTCTTACCACGCTTCTTTCCGAAGACGATTTCTGGCCACGCGCTTTGAGGCCAGTGCTGTCGCTGACTGACTGAGTTGGTCCCTCTGCATACGACTCGGCGAGAAAAAAGTGCCCATGCTTGATACTGGAGTTTTGCAATCCATCGAGGAGTCATGATTCGTCCTACGATGTCAGCAACGTTTTGATTGTCCAGAAATGGCCCTGTGTTGTCTTTCTATGTCTTTCATCTTTTAGTATATCTGTGTACTCGGGAACCTTGGCCCGATGCGTCGTGCAAGATGCATATATTCGGCGATATGAGGTCTGGAAGTACAACAACTTCTGTGTGTGCGTGTCTTGGTTTTTTTTTTTGGGTTCTCTGTTTCTAGTCTGGAATGTTTGTTTGTTTTGTGTGCTCGGCGCGTACGTCTGGCGGGACAGAGACGGGGGATATATCTGGCAAAGGAACTGCTTTTTTTGTTTTGCGCGACGGACTCTGATGGTAAAAGGAATCCTCGGTCATGACTGTATTTATGCAGGAGCATACGGGTACATTTTGAGAAGATGCCCGTTAATGAAGGCAATGAATTTCCTTTACTTTTCTGTCCGATGTCCTGTGTCTCTTGTCATGGTGGCTCGATTTTTCGTCGGGACGTGTACGAGTTCTCGTCGAGGGCGCATAGATTAGATCGAGTGCGGATGAGTGGCGTTTTTGACCTTGAAGCACTCTGTGCCGCCAATTAAGATTGGAGGTCTCGCCACGTCGATGTCTGTCTCTCGCGCCGTTCTGCACACGCCGGGCGCACGATGAATTCACATGTGCAACCCCGTTCCCTTGGCGCGCTCTGAAGCGGGGAAGGGAGAGAGGGGAGGCGGGCCACCCGATCGTCCCGGCCCCCACCACTCGATTCTTCCCGCGCGCGAGCCAAAAACCCTCTGAACTCCAGCCAATATATCCAGGCCCTTGCCGACCGGGCAAGCATCAGTACGAAGAGAAACAAAAGTACGATATGCTTGGCTGAGGAAGACGTCACGGAGAAAAAAAAAAGCGAGAAGAATAGTCTGTGTATTTGAAAAGAATATAATAAAGCTAGAAAGAAAAAGTAAAGCCTACACATGTACAAGGAATAAAAAGCCAAAAAAAAAAAAAAAGCTGTTGTTGACAAAGAGAATAATCGCTCACTCGAAAAAACTCCGGCATGGTACAAACGCCTCCTGAAAACGCCAAGGTGAAGAGATTTGGACCGTGCCAGTATTTCTTAGCCGCCTTGCAAAGAAGAAAAAGATTTCATACCCAGCATCATAAGAAGTAATAGCCCAGAAAAGAAAACCCCCTCCAAGAATAAAAGATAGCGAGTAAAATCATAAAAACATGGATACGAAGAATTCACTCAAGGAAGGAGAGCCACTGACTGCGGTCGATAGGTCTCTATTCCTCCTCCACATCCTCATCCCATTGCTGCTTCTCCTTCTTCATCAGATCCGCCATCTCGGCCGGCTTGAAGATGGAGCTGTCCGCGTCCTCTACGCGCGGCACCTTGCGTAGGCTCTCATCCTCGAACACGGACCCTATCGTGTCGATCCAGCGCCGACGCCGCTCCATGAGCGTCTTGGTCAGGTCGCCGATGCCCGGGCGCGCCATGCCTGCCGCCGCGCTGGCCGCGTGGCTCCCGCCTCCGGCACCGCCGGGTCTCTTGGCCTTTTTGCTCTTGCCCATGGTCCGTGTTCTCTTGAGATACGCAGCCTGGACCTGTGAGTCGAGATCCTCGAGGATGGTCTGGTATTCTTGGTGCGCCATGCGCTCCCGCACCAGATCCGTCAGCCGCGCCTTGCGCGCGCCGTTGATGAGCATCTGCTCCCGGAGCCGTGTCTGTAGAAGCCGAAGCCGGGCGGCGATCTCGTCGTCATAGTGAGCGTCATAGTCGGGTTCCACATCTGGTGGTAGGAAACCAATGTGTCGAAGTTCCTGTTTGAGGCGCTCCTCCACTTGCGCGTAGTCAAGTTTGGGATGATTTGCCTTTTTCCAGGCGTCCGAGGAAGATTCCGTCATGTATGTGGCCGGAGGAAACGCCTTTTCATCGACAACTGTGTGTTCGTCGGCGTCGCCGTTGACACTCACGTCGCCGTTGACTCCATTGGTGGTGGTCTTGTCCTCGGATGTCTGCTGGCGGTACTCGGGGCGCAGCGCTTGCAAGAGCCTCGAGGCAAGAGGCCCGATGGAGAGACCGTCCGTCTCGCCCATGGCGTCCGTCATGTTCTCTATGGAGCCGCGCGGCGCGTTCAGAGGCAGCTTGTCTCGCCCTTGCTGCGGCAAATCGAGTGACATGGCGCCATCCTCCTCGGCCCATACTTCGGTGTAGTGTCTTTTGCCACGCTTCGGAATGGAGAAGTGCAGAGTTCTATCCCCTCGCTCCCGTAGGAAAGCCAGGTCCTCCTCTGAAAAGGCTCTAAAGAAAGGTTCGACGTATGTGTTGAACGTGGAAAAGTTGATTTGACTCGGAGGCTTTGCGTTGCTAAAGTCTTTATCCGGAGGGTCGCCGGCAATCAATTCGGAAAGGTCGTTGGGCGGATATACGGCAACTGAGTAGATTTCTTTTCTCAAAGCCTCGGGCATGCCAGGATAGACAGGCCGTATCTCGTATACGGTTGGATCGGGAAATGTTGACGGATCTTCGCCGAATGTTTGAGCAGCCGGCATCTCCCGTTTCGGTGGTGCACCTTCGTCCTCTGATGAGTTGGAATCATTCTCCTCGCCCGCATCTTCATCAGCGTTTGTGGTCTTGTCGGTCTCCGCCGTGGCAGATTGTCTGGCCGTGGCCGGCGACGAAGGAGAGTTTCCCCCTTCTCGGGCATGTTTCGGTTTTGCTTCACGGATTGGTGAGGACTGGTCTACGTGGTCGAGCAACTATTAGCACCTGTGCGCGCCGGGAGAGGTGCGCGACGCAACACGTGCGCACCGTGACCTTCACCTTACCGCCTGTGTCATGACTCTCGCCCTTTTTTCGCTTGTGCTTGGATCTCTTGCCCTCGTTCTCGCCATCGATCTGCATGCGATCAAAGTCATCCGGGCGATTCTTGCGCTCGTCTGCCAAGTGTCGCATGCCACGATCGTAAAAAGTGGAGCGTTTCTCCATGATGCTGGTGAGACTCTTAAGCTTTTCCAGCATCGCATCCACTGTCCTGGAATCCGGGACGGTAGCGTTGAAGGCGCCATGATCTACGAGGTCGTCATAGCTCAGATTCGCAAATAGGATCACTCTCGTGTTGAGGTAATCGGGATCGTAAAACTCTTGGGGGGGAAGTGAGGCTGTTGTGGCTGGCGCGGGAGTTGTGTTTCGACTCTGCTTTTGCATTGCGGAGTTTTTCTTGCCCGTGCCCTTCTGACTAGATCCGAGGGCCATTGTGGCGCGTCTCAGGCTCAACGCCAGAGTCTCATGGATGGATGCTTGTGAGATAATGGGATTGACGACGCGATTGGTGATGATGTGACTCTTGCAGGCTAATGCTGCGAGCGGAAAATGGCGATTATTGTGGAGCACGCGCTGCTCGGATCAATAATGTGCCGAAATGGTTCAGTGCTTGGACGCAGAACAGCTAGTGTTTCGCTGGTTGTCACTGACCTACTGTAAGTAATAATCTGTCGATTAATGTACAGTAATAGTTCTCTGTACCTACTGGTGCGCCAACCACTGGCAAAAAGGTATGGCATTAATCGCAACAGTTGCGATCAACCGGAGAGCCAATTAAGCTTTTAAGCTGTACTATACTCCGCACTGTATAGATCATCAGTTTATTTAGGGAAGGGCGGACCAAGCTTTTTGTCACTACTAATAGACATTCAAACATTGTCGCTTGCGATGTTCCGGAGGGTGTACACAACAGAAAGATAGCTAGAGTTTCCAATAGGGAATAAATACAAGAGACATCACTTCTTCCTAAAGGTGCACACTATAGTTAGCTACGCAATTAGCCGCGCGACCGTATGAGCTGAAGCCCGGAGATTCTCTGAATGCATTGTGCTCCTCTATCCGCCTCCCGCGCCAGTATCGGTGTAAAGCAGTCCCATCAGTCAACAGATCTCCATCTCCGAATCTGAAGGAAAAGCGCCAGGAACTTGATGCGCCTCGGGCTGTTCGGCCACTTCCTTGCCCTTGAGCTCTTTGTTGCGTAAAAATTGGACAACCCTAGCCGCCGCCGGGGTGGGGCCAGTAGCGCGCTTTTCAGGCGGCCGGCGAATCCCTGCGGCTTGAGCATATGGTTTCGTGACACCATCTTGACGCCGCCTGGCAGGTGCCGGCAGTGCAGACAGCCCAGGGTTGCCTTCTCGGTGTCTCTGTGCTAGCCTTCGGTGATCATACGCGACTACCTTTGGTGCCGCGTGTGCCGTGGTCGGACGTGGTGCCAGTTGCGGCTCGGGTGCTGGCGTCGAGGGTTGAGCGTCGTCAGGGTCGATGGCGGGGACAGTCCGGAAAGGCGTCGTCAAGCCACGTCCGCCATAGACGCTGATGAGAATCTGTGCAGCAGAGGCCCGGCGAGTAGGGTCCACCCTGGCCATGGGGCTGAGCACTGGGGGCATCAGTGGTACAGCGGCGAGCACGGCTTTCAAAACATCGTTGTAGCCAGTCGCGTGGGGTGGCGGGAAGACGACTGCAGGGTATATGTGAAGCAACGAGGCGTAGAGTGACCAAACGTCTACTTTGGGAGTTTGGTTAAAATAACTGAAGAACTCCGGGGCCATGTAGAATTTGGTGCCGCAAAAGGTAGTGGCTAAGGCGTGGTAATTCGCGAAGCCAAAGTCAGCAAGCTGGAAGAGATACTTCTCGCCTGTGCCCGCCCGTGCGTTGGAGTAAAGAATATTCTCAGGCTTGACATCTCGATGGCAGAGTTTATTATAGTCGAGATAGTCGAGGGCTCTCAGCATCTGCTCGAGAACGGACTCGCATAAATTCTGCCTGGCGTTAGGTGTGGGTTGTTCCTGGGCGAGGTTCATGACATCTGCAGAGACCAAATGTCAGTCTTTGGCTCGAGCAAAAAGCTTTGTAATGAATGGGGAGCAAACAGCATTCTAGAGGAAAACAGAGTTCTTGGGAAACCGTACTTCCCCGGCACAATGGCATGTAGATTTCCGGTATAACGCTATTCCACTTCGCCGTGGCGATAAGCTCGACGATGTTCTCCTTTTAGAGGGTTAGACTAGATGGGCAGCAAACATGAACCTCCCAACTTACATGTGACAGCCTCTCGAGTATCTTGACCTCACGATGGAGACATGCTCGAGCATAATCCAGGCCGCCCGCGTGTTTCCTCAGATCGACGGTCTTTATGGCAAAGGCGTGACCAGTTTCAAGGTCGTACGACTTGAATACCTCGCCATAAGACCCATGCCCTATATTTGTACGCATTTTTCCGACCTCGCGGATGCTGAACCCTCGCGTTGATGCAAGTCTGGTATGATACCACGACCGTGCACCTGAAGCTTGCGCCTGTTCTTCAGAGTAGTCGCGCGATTTGACAGTCTCGAGTCTTGACTTTGACTCCTTATAGCCTTCCCAAGCTAGCTTCTTCAGAGACCGGACATCGAGAGTTCCATTTTTTGCTCGCCAGACAAGACAAAAACTATAGCCAGATATCTGCAGCAAATATTCCTGTCCATAGACTATAACGCAGTCTCCCATGACCGTCTCCGGTCGTGTTGCTCTTTCGTCTTCTGCGGACCTAATGGTGGTCTTGACAGTGTCGGGATGGCGAGAACGAGTGGATAGTAGGATGAGGCGGGTCTCGGTATTGATCTCGAACGCGATATGGACCTTAGATCCAGCTTCGCGGAGAATCAGATCGGTATTACGACCGAGTCTGGTGATCACATGGCCGCCGGAATTTGAG
Organism: Niveomyces coronatus; assembly: GCA_018831755.1. Taxonomy (NCBI): domain Eukaryota; kingdom Fungi; phylum Ascomycota; class Sordariomycetes; order Hypocreales; family Cordycipitaceae; genus Niveomyces; species Niveomyces coronatus. The sequence goes on from JAFEME010000308.1 coordinate 15,537, forward strand.
GAACATGGTAGCCTATCTCGAGGCCATCCATCAAGTAGAGGACATTGTTGTCATCCCGGACCATAGCCTTGGATACGAAACGGCGATTGTCGGGGTGCAAAAGAGCTCCTTTGGCTGTTTCATTTGTCGGTACCAAGTGGAAGAGAGTCTTTTCATTAACTGCTCTTGCCGCCATGGTGAAGGATTTGACCTGGTTGAAGCCAGGAGAAGGTATTCAAGGGATGGCCGCGAGGGAGTATGCCGCGTCTTGACATGTCTCTTCTTACGCTTCCTTATTGCTGGCGACCTGATAACCTGGCGATCTGGTGACCTGGCAAGGCTCTGGGCCGGGAGAGAATCCGGCCCGTCCCAGGCTGTTTGCTGATTGGAGAGCATTCAGGTAGGCGTTTAGACTTGCAGGTAGGCGTACAAGCTTGCAGGTTTGTGCATGAAAATGAAACATGGTCGGGCGATGTCAACCAATGGAGGGTCAGTTGATGCAGTCTGGAGTGGAGCCGCTGGTTGTGCTGCCTGGAAAACGCGACCAGCGATTGGACAACCACCCGACGGCTGCAGATAATAATAGAGGCCGCCTCTCCCTGCCTGCCGAAATGGCGGCGCTTAACAAAGGTTCCCAGCCATAGGTATGTACTGTACATTCGTATTATAGCAGTTGCCCGACATGCTGACTCAGAGGCATGCCATCGAGTCACCCGCTCACTGCCTAGCCCGCGATCCCCAAGATTCCCTTCTCACAAGCACAGCATTATTCCTGTCCGCGCGCAATCTTGAATTAGATCCAATGCCCCCCTTTCTCACGCGACAGCAACTGCGGAATGCGGTGCATCGAGACGCGCTGCCCGCACTCGAGCGTCTTGCCGCGAACGACCAGCTGCACGACCGCGCTCTCAGCCGCTTCGATGACGATGCACCGCCTCCTTACACATCCTCCAGCGAATCCGAGAATGACGAAGATGCGCTTCGCTGCCATCCATCCATGCCCCGCCCAAGCTGCGCTACTGTCCTCGAGCGATTTAAGCCATTTTAGACCTGCCGTTTGATGAGAAAGAGGAAAGGATGACGATCTCCCGTAGCCTCAGCGGCTACCTGCCCGGACATCGCTATGACTTGGAGGCCGAAGCAGAATCGAGCCGGCTTACTAGTTTAATTCAAGACTTCTACTATACGGCTCCCGATTTGGTCGCCTATTTCAAAATGCCAGAATTTAACCAGCGGCGGGATACTATCATCCGTCATCTTATTCGGAAGCGATGGGAGAAGCTCGGCATATGGAATAGTGACTGGGGTATCCCCGGCCGGGGCTATCAGCAGCCTAATGATGATACCGCGGAATGGGCATGGCCGTGGGACCGGGATTCGGATCAGAGCAAGAGAGAGCAGGCAGCGCCTCCCGTGCGATGTGCCGTGGAGCTGCGTAGAAACCTGAGTCGTGGGGAGCACGCCCCCGTTACTCCACGCTCGTGTCTCAACGCAGACTCGTCACCATCCCAAGCCCAGTCGTTCATAACCTCGAGACCGTGGTTCATCATGATGCTGGAGAAGGAAGAGGAGTTCCGACGCGGCGACCGTCTTTGCAACGAAAAGGAGGCCGACTATGGCGTGACTTATCCATCTAGTAGCATCGTGTCCGATAGGTGGAAGGAGAGAGGCGACTACAGTCAAGATTGGCCGGAGACTTACCGTGGAAGTATAGTGGTTGGGTGGAAATGGCGACACGAGAGCCCAGAGCCAGAGCCTGAGGACCTGACGCCCCTTGCGACGATGGAGATGGACTTGAGCCCTTCCGAAGTAGACGCGTTAGAAAACATTCGGCCTCTAACCCCCCCTACACCACCATCGCCACTACCATCGCCTAAGTGGGGGGATGGACCTTTTGCCCAGATGTATTTGGAGAAAAAGGCACAAAAGGCAAGGGAACAAAGGCTGGCGGAGGAAGAAGGTCTGGGTCGTCCTGACGCTGATGGCCCGTCAGCACCCCCTCGGCCGCAGGTACGGCGTCGTCGGCGACGGAAAGATACTGCTCCAGACCCGGCACCGCCCCTTCGGCGTAGCGCTAGGATTGCGGCACAAAATACCCGCAAGTTAGCCCCGGCTCCGACGCAAGCGACTGGGCGGGCAAGAGGAAGACTTGGAGGGGTACCGGATGCGGCCCCGACAGGTGTGTCGAAGACAGGAGCGAGGAGAGGTCGTCCTAGAAAGAAGAAAGCTGCGAGCAAGAGACAAGGTTAAGGCTGGAGGAGGGGCATGGTAGAAATAGAGAATAGGGCCATCATCTAGGCATTGCATTTCATACCAGGTACTTTCCGTAATCTAAAGGTACACTCTTAGCTCTGGCTGCTACGCCTCGTCTATTTCTTGTTCGGATTGAGAGCTCCGCCCCTCGCCCCTCGCCCCTCGCCATCGAACGTTGAACAAGAGCCCCAACGCCGGGGGAGGTCCTATTATGTAGTTGTCAGCTCTTGTCTCGACACGATCCAGCGGGCTCCCAACAGCATCGATCATCGCTATAAAACGTTGCATTTATATTTCTATTGCTTCAGGACTAGCTTCAAGATAGAGCTAAAATCAAGGCTTGTTAAGACTACTATTTAGATCTATATAAGGTTTATATCAGAAGATTAAAAACGACTTTTAAAAATCACTTTAATTATTACGATAATTAAGTTGTACGCGAAGAGAAACTAAAAGATATTATAGATGGTAAGATTTAATTAATAAAGAAAACTTATCCCTATATAATTAAAAAAGATAATTAATCATAGAACTACATAAGCACAAGTATATTTAATAGAAAATAGTCAAGATTTCATTTTATTTCCATTTAGAAATGTTCTAAATAATGCCTTGATATAGTAGATATAGAGTATTTTTAGCTAATTAGCCTCTAGAAATCGAAGCATATACTCTAGAAAAACTACAAGGGCGGCCGCTCAATTCGATGGCCGAACGAATGTGAGTAAGATCTAGACGGGAATTTTTGTCTTGCTCCCCCGAGGCTTGACCTGCTTGTGGCTTGTGCTAAGAGCATGTTGCCGACTTTGATGTCCTAGAAAGGTTGAGCGATTTCCAAAAAAACAAGGAGCAACCACGCTGCGCTACATGGCAGGGGAGTGTATAGTAGTGGCGGCAGACCTTGTTATTTTCGGCATTCATCAAATCTCGTCGTGGCTTTCTTCTGATGTCTTCTGTGCATGTCGCGCTGTGAACTAAGCTCACGGTGTGGCCCAGCGTGCATAGCGTTATTCATGTTTGGGTTCATCCTGTCCACAGCTTCATGGTCAACATTGGGGTCGTTACTCTCGTGGCGTAGCAGCCGCATGTGCATGGGTCGATGCATCTGATTGGGCGCATGGGCTCGGCTTTACTAGTGCAAACGAAGCTGTTTTATGTGCCGAGTAGGTTGTGCGACATGACAACTTTTTTGAAAGACGGCTTGTCGATTGGCCCCTGAAGAGCTAGTTGCAATAATCATGTTCATGGAAGGATAGGTGAGGCAAACTGGGCACAAACATGACAAGATGTTGTCGAAGAAGCGAGATTTGGCCTGTGAGCTTGACAATGCAATGTACTGTAGGCACTCTCCTCTGTCAGTTGCCAATTGGCAGGTGGCAGGTAGCAGGTGGCAGCTTGGTCACCAAAACACCACCCGGCTTCGCTTTTCACATTGAAGCGTGCATTCTTTCAACCTCGTCGCCAGTCTCTGCCACTGGCCAGCTCTGGCCTCAAGCATTTACGCTACTTTGTCAGTAGCGAGAATGATACAGTACTCCACATTTTATATGGTTCAGCTCGAGAAGAGAGGCCGCTGTATGTATCCCTGATAATGCTCAACAATAAAGCCGTAGGCTTGCCTTGCCATTCGATCGCCTCGCAACGGTGCTCGGCCTGTATGTGAACACGGCGGCCGGACTGGCCCACACACATACACCCGTCTTCTTCCTACTTCCGAGCGCTGATGCTACCGTCGATTTCGGGCCCCATCAAAGACGTTCTTGTCCAATAGTTAAAGCAGCTCCTCTCGCCATCCCTCCATATGCGCTGCACGTTGTGTAGCATGTGGCCCAGCCATTGGCTGTAACCTGCACCATGCACCGCCCTACTGCATGCCCGGCGTACGCCAATCTTTTCTTCGATATGGCCTCAACAACTTTGCTCTGAACAGACATCCTGGGCGAATGCGCATCGGAGGCGGGGTGTGTGTACGTGCCTGCGGCTTGAAAGTAGAGACCTCCTACGTGGCTACGTTGTACTCTCCTCGGTATGCAGCACATATAGTCATGCTCCATGTATCACTACGGTGCGGGTCTTTCCCTCTCCTGCGGCCAGAAGTACCTGAATCTCGACACAGTTTGCCTCCTGTAGCCGAATCGCAACCACTGCGACATGTGCCTGCCCAATCCGGCGCACTCCGTGTCTCTTCGCTCAGCTCGCAGACTCCAGGCACGAGCAAGACCCTGCCCTCTATATAACGTATTGTGACGAAACGCGGGGAAGATTGTCCATTCCACCAATTCTTATTCCCTCAATTTATACCTAAGGCTTGTCGCTCCAATTCCGAGTGCTTCAACAGCTCGTAATTGCGCATCTCCCCATCACAGTATTCTCCTCTAGACGATGAGAGAATACCATGGCTTCTCATGTAAGCTCATTGTTTCGTCCTGTTTCCCGCGTCAAGTCTATCTTCGTTACTAACGGCTTATTATTTTAACCTTTAGGGTGGTAATATTCTATCTCTCGGAACCGACTTTGGAATGCATATTCTCCATTATGCTGGGCTAGCAGTCGTTCTCCTCGGAGGAGTCCGCCTCTTCTCGCTCGGAAAACGACTACCCGCCGATATCAACAAGGAAGCCTCTCCTGGCATTCTCAAGTCGTTTGTCCTCTTCTTCTACTCGTCTTTCCTCAAGCCTCACCAAGGCGGCTCCAAAGCTACTCAGCAAGACGCACTCGAAAGCTTTTATAGCAGACAGGCTGGGGCATACGACGCGACTCGTGGCATCCTTCTTCACGGTCGTGAGGATATGCTTGCTCTCGTTGCAGCGCAGCTCATAAGCAAACAACAACAGACTCGCAAGGTTGTCGAAGGCGCATCCAAGAAGCGAATCTGGGTCGATGTGAGCTTCCCATACCGGCCGAGCCCTCTCATGACTAACAGCGTGTGTCAGGTCGGTGGCGGTACTGGCTGGAACATCGAAGCCATGGGCCAGCACGTTGATGTTCCCAGCTTCTTCTCTAGCATTTATCTCGTCGATTTCTCACCCTCTCTTTGCGAAGTGGCCCAGAAGCGTTTTGAACGCCTAGGCTGGAAGAATGTCACTGTCATCTGCCAGGATGCCCGCAAATTCCGTCTCGAAGATTATGAGGATGACGTGACTGCGGTGCAGGCTCCTCTTCGTTCACCTGCCCTTAGCTACTTTAGACCGCAAAAACCAGACCACGGAGGCGCTGATCTTGTGACCATGTCATACAGCTTGTCTATGATTGTGAGTTTCCGGTATGACGAAATGCCCCTCAGCCTGCAGCTACTAAAAGTCTCTCTTAAGCCCGACTACTACTCTGTTGTCGACTCCATTGGCTCTCTACTAGCACCTGACGGTGTTTTCGGTGTCGTTGATTTCTATGTACAAAACCAATCCGACTTCTCCTTTCGTAACTACACTGCCGGCTATATTGACCGCCATGTTAATGCTCTGTCACGCATGTTCTGGCGTACCTGGTTCGACTTTGACCGTGTCGCCCTTGAGTCAGGCCGCCGCGACTATCTTGAGTACAAGTACGGCACTATTCTCACACTCAATGCGCGCAACCACACCTTGGGATATATACCCTACTATGTATGGGTCGGATGTCAAAAGAAGCCCTTCTCGCAGACAGCTCTACCTCATGAGATTCTGGAGCGAATTGATGCCGCTGCTACCGAGTCGCCGTATCTGTACCCTGTCAATCAGGGTGATGCACTGACTCGTGCCATAGAGAGGTCTGCTCCAGAAATCCGCTCAAAAGCTTTCCTGACTGCCATGCAAAACCTGTCGGCCAACCTTCCTCTGCCCACTTTCTTTTATCAGAACCATCATTGGCGAATCTACTACGATGACCAGCTTCGGAAGCACAAGCAGTTCAATGACGAGTATATATACGCCTTTACCTGGGAGGACGCCCGGATCGATGAGCGAATCTTGAAGCTCGGCCCCAACGACAAGGTTCTCGCCATCACTTCGGCCGGCGACAACATTCTGTCATATCTCGCACAGAGTCCGGCTCGTGTTCATGCTGTGGACCTCAACCCAACCCAAAATCATCTTCTGGAACTGAAAGCTGCCGCATACACGGCGCTGCCTTACGATGATTTTTGGAAAATATTCGGCGAAGGAAAGCATAGCGAGTTTCGGTCACTTCTCATCACGAAATTATCACCGCACCTCTCGAGCCGCGCTTTCCAGTACTGGCTCAAGAACATGGATGTTTTTCAAAGCAGTACCTATGGACTATATGACACTGGAGGCTCGCGTCACGCCATTCGCGCCATGCGTTGGGTCTCGCGCCTTTTTGGACTCAATGCAGCTGTTAAGCAAGTCATAGCTGCCAAGACGCTGATTGAACAACGGGAGATTTGGAGGAGCAAGATTCGGCCAGCAATCTTATCCAAACTCGTATCCAACATGGTTGTTGCGCAGGAAAGCTTTCTCTGGAGCGCGCTCGGTGTTCCGAAGAATCAGCTTGCCATGATTGAGAATGATCACGCTCAGTCGGACTTGGTCAAGGGCCCAACACCCCAAGCCAAGAAGACACGATCGCACGCAATCTGGCATTACATGGTCAATACCCTCGACCCTGTAGCGGAAGAAACACACATTGGTGCTGATAACCCATACTACCATGTATGTCTTGCCGGCCAATTCTCGCGCAAGTGTCATCCCCATTACCTTGATGCTGAGGTTCACGCCAAATTATCACGCCCGCAGGCCTTGGACGGCCTGCGCATCCACACAGACGAACTGGAAGAGGTTATTGCTCGCATCATGCCCGGAACGCTTACCGTCGCCGTCGTGATGGATAGCATGGATTGGTTCGATCCCGGCTCGAAAGCAGCCGCCAAGCAGGTTGCCAAACTCAACCGTGCCCTTGCCATTGGCGGGCGCGTCATGCTTCGCTCTTCTGCGTTGAGTCCTTGGTACCTCAAAGTCTTTGAAGCTCACGGGTTTACTCCCAAGTGTCATGGAGCTCGACGTGGCGGTGCATGCATTGATCGCGTGAACATGTACGCCAGTTGCTGGATTTGCACAAAGGTTGACCACCTACGCCCTCCCACTCCTGAGCTGGAGCGCGTGAGTAGCAACGAGATTACTAGTCTCACGATTTGAGCGCGGCCCGCGCTGAAGCACGCTGAGAGCATTCAAAAATAAGCGCGGTTCAACACCGCTTGTGTGTAATTCAGATTGGAATCACGTCTACACAATGCTCTTGAATGATGTTATCCGGCGTGAAAAGAAGACGGAGGGAACGGCAGAAGGTGAATTCTCCCGGTCAATACGTTGTAACTGAAACTATTCTGTTTTTTTTTTCTTCTTGGGATGAAGACTGCAATCAGTTGCCGAGATAAAAAATGCACAAGTAAGATCTGGCTACGGGAGTATAAATTCTCGGGGTTTCCTTCACCGCGTATCCTGCGGGCTTAGCAGGACACCCTCAGATGTTGACGCATCATCGGCATGGGATAGATAGCCTTCTAAACAAAAAAAATTTGTGTGCATTCGACTTCAAGGCGGCCAGCTTACCCGTGCCGACCAGACTACATGTTTTGTCCGCTATTAGACCATTCTATACACTGTGGCTCTGGCCACAAACCGTTTCGTCTGAAGTAACAGTACGATGTGTCTTTTATCAATCATAATTCAATCGCATAAACTTCCGGCTTGTCCATCTGTGTCCCATGGCTTATCCAGACTTTGAACTGGCTGTCCAGACACGTTTGATGGCCTCGGTGACGCCGACATCGTTGGTTTCGAATTCGTACAAGCTGACACCCACGGCAACTGTGGCAAAGTTCAACGCCCACATGAAAAACTTGTGTAGACCGGCGTATGTCCTCTTGGGGATGTAGTCGATGATGACGGACTGGAAGCCAATGTGGGAGTGCAGCAGGAGGGCCGAGCACAGAAGAGCGTCGACTGTGGGGTTGAGTGAGCCGGCGGCAAACGGAGCGATGGACAGGGGCACGAGGCCGGCGGCGAGGAGGCGCTCAAAGGCCCAGTGATAGGAGCCGTGAGCGGCGTTGGCGGGCGGGATGGGGGCCGGGTCGTTGACTAGGAAGAAGGTTCTCGTGTTAGTGATTTGAGCGCGTCTTCCCGAGGGATTTATAGAACCGCGACGGGATGAATCTGTCCAGTGACGCGGGCTGGCGTCGTACCTCCACCTTTAATGACCTCTGCGGTCGTGAGAAGAGAAGCTGGTTAGCGCTCTAGTTTTCGGTCATGTTGTCGTTGCGCGTGGCGCCTGCTTACGGGGGCCGGGAGGCAGGATGGCGGCGCGCAGGCCGGTGGTGTGCAGGGCGGCAGCGCGTGCCATGTTGCCGCGCGCGGCAGGCTGGGCGAGGGCGCTACGGCTCAAGGCCGCCTGGCGCAGGATCGAGGGCCGCATGAGAGAGGCCATTTTTCTGTGGAAGAGAGTGATGGGTGTCGACCCGAGTCTTGCCGAACGGAATATTGTGGACGGGATCGGCTTTAGCGGCGGGGGAAGGCTACAGCGGCGACGATATAAACTCGAGTCTCGGTGCTGAATATCGGGAATCAATTGACGCGGTGCGCGGTCAGAAGACGAAGGGCCAGGAAGTGGTCAGAGATCGCGGGAGCGTGGGCTTAGTTGAAGCGACGACGGTTTTGCCTGGGAAGCCTGGTATTGCCGAGGAACATCTCCAAATAGAAGCTCCGTCATTGGCTGCTTAGTGGGCAGCTTGCCGGATGCTGCGAGTATCCTTGGTGGCCGGCGACTGAAGAATATTTTCCCGCTGTAGCGTGAATTGGAGCTGCCATTCTGGCTTGTGAAGGTCCCTGGATCCACATCTGAGAATAATTTGTAGATGAGCTGCTATTTGCTGTTAGCAGTCGTACATTTCATGTAGCTTTTCATCGTGCGATTAAATCTTTTATATTTGTTTGTTTCTATGACTTGAGATACAGGGATTCAACGCAAACGACCCTTCTTCTGGACGAGTCGTTTGCATTGCAGCGCTATGGCGGCTATGCGCCTGGCAGCCACGGCGCTGGCCCCTATGAGACCTGCGACGACCACATGCCTCAGTTGCGCTGCCCGTCGAGTTGGCCCGTCCCTGGCCCGGCACCAGCAGGCCCGCGGTGTTGCGGGAACGCATCTGCGCAAGATAGCCGAAGGAGAGAAACGGTGGGCGGAGCGTGCGCAGAAGATCCAAGACGGCGAGCTGCGGCACGTCTGGGACATTCTCGACGAGCGAGGATACATCAAGGATGTGGCGGGGTATGTCTTGTGCATTGACGAGAGCGAGAAACGTGCGTGCTGACAGCGTGCATGAAAAGTGACGTCGACCGAATCAAGGAGATCATGCGAATGAAGCGCATCGGCGCATATGTCGGAATCGACCCCACGGCCGACTCGATGCACGTCGGACACATGCTGGCACTGATGCCGCTCTTCTGGATGTGGTTCCACGGCCACCCGGTTGTCACGCTCATCGGCGGCGCGACGGCGCGGATAGGCGATCCCATGGGTCGCCTGCAGAGCCGCGAGCACATTTCCAACGCGGACATCTCCAAGAACATCACAAAGATGCACTACCAGCTGGCGAGGCTGTGGCACAACATCGTGCAGGCGCGAATCCGGCTCGGCTACGCCGACGACTGGGCGGCGAAGAGGCACCTGCTCAACAACAGCATGTGGATGCAGGGCCTGACACTGTACGACTTTGTCAAGAGGATAGCGAGGGACACCCGGATCGGACCGATGCTGAGTCGCGACACGTAGGTTGTGCGGTGGTGCTGTTTATAAAGATTTGGGAATATCATGACTAACGAAAAGGTGCTTGGAGGGTAGCGTCAAGCGCAAAATGACGGAAGGCGACGGCATGTCACTAGGTGAATTCCTGTACCCGCTGATGCAGGGATGGGACTTCTGGCACATGTACAACAAGCTCGGGGTGCAGATGCAGATCGGCGGCTCGGATCAGTACGGCAACATCGTGTCGGGCATCGACGCGCTCAAGACGATCCGGGACTCGGAGGAGGCGCCGCACCTGCGCATGGCGTCGGGATGGGCGCACGAACCCGTGGGCTTCACCGTGCCGCTGCTGACGGACTCGTCGGGGGCCAAGCTCGGCAAGAGCGCCAACAACGCCGTCTGGCTGGACGAGTTCAAGACGTCGCCGTACGACCTCTACGGGTACTTTGTGCGGCGCAGCGACGAAGAGGTGGAGCGCATGCTTAAGCTCTTCACCTTCCTGCCGACAGCCAAGATCGAGTCCGTCATGGAGGGCCACCGGGCGGAGCCGTCGAAGCGCACGGCGCAGCACACGCTGGCGTTCGAGTTCGTCTCGCTCGTCCACGGTTCGGAGAAGGCGATGCAGGAGGCGCAGCAGCACTCCTTCCGCTTCGGCGGCGAGCTGCCCGCCGTGGTCAAGGAGCCGGCCGCCGAGTCGGGCATCATCAACGCCAACACGGCGCCGCGGAGCGACATCCAGCTGCCGCGCTCCGTCATGGAGCTGTCGCCCGCGAAGCTGCTCTTCGCCGTCGGCCTCGTCCCCAGCGCCGCCGAGGGCCAGCGGCTCGTCAAGATGGAGGGCGCCTACGTGGCCGCCCAGCCGGGCCAGTCGCGCGGCCTCGTGCCGGGCAACCTCTCGTGGACGCCCATCAAGATGTGGTTCCCCGGCGAGACGTCCAAGTTCCTGCTCGACGAGCGCATGCTGATCCTGCGCAAGGGCAAGCACAACGTGCGCATCGTCGAGCTCGTCGACGACGCCGAGTGGACCGCGAGCAAGCGCACGTACCCCGGCCAGCCCTACACCGGCCGCGTCCGCCTCATCAAGGAGGACATCATCGCCACGGCCGCCGAGCGCGGCGAGAAGCTCTCCATGGCCCAGCTCAACAAGCAGCTCAAGCAGAAGAGCCGGCAGGCCCGCGTGGCGAACAACCCGGCCATCGAGCTGCCCACCAAGGAGGAGGTGCGCGAGCGCATGAGGCAGACGCGCATGGAGCGCAAGGAGAGGCGCGGGCCCATTGTATGGAGCCGGGGCGTGCACCGACGAAGGTAGAGAGAGACGTGAGAGATGACCAGATGCAGTCGGGTTCTTCGTATATCATGTATTAAAAAAAGAGGGTATTTGATTGGTTGTATAAATATAATAGTGTACATTTAGTGGCATTAGATGGAAGGAAAGTCATTTCGATCATGATTCTGGTGATATATATATATAGTCATGAGACGTTTGTTTCACGTCACCTGTAGAAGACGGCCAAGTCGCCTTTGGGCACTGGAAGCTGCTTGAGCTTCTCAATGACCTCGTCATTTGTCAAGTTGCACTCGGTAATGATCTGGTCAAAGTGATGGCAGCCATCGGTGTACTTCTGCAGCGGATCGGCGCCGGCGCCGGTGCCCGGGCGGGCCTGGCCGGTGGCGAGGGCGGCAATGTACTGCTTGGAGACGACGTACTTGTGGACGCGGTAGAGGCAGCCCTTGATGACGCCGAACTGGACGAAGCGGCGGATGTCGACGTGGTTGATGACGTCGAAGCCGGCGTCCTGGTGGGCCATGAGCCACTCCTTGACGCTCTTCCCCGGGCCGAAGGACATCATGAGCTTGACGAGCAGGAAGTTGCCGACGCGGGCGGGGCCGTGGGAGACGTAGCCGGCGCACTCGTCGACCATGCCGTCGACGTTCTCGACAAAGTCGTGGATGCCCGGGCGGGCGGCGTAGCAGGAGCCGAAGAAGAAGATGTCGAGGAGCAGGACGGTGTCGTAGTAGAGCAGGTGGCGGAGGGCCGTCTTGGCGAGGGCGAGAGAGACGCCGGCCTCGTGGGCGATGCGGCGCACGTCGGAGACGCCGTCGATCTTCTCGATGACGCGCTGCAGGGTCTGGTCCCAGGTCGGGTCGACGATGTCGGCGAACTTGGTCTTGGCGACGGGCACGTGCCAGCCTCGGACGGGCGGAGGGGTGGTGTGGTGGGGGAAGAGCTTCATGTTGATGGTGTTGGCCTCGTCTGGAGGAGATGGTGTGAGCAGATATGTGTAGAGAGAGAGAGAGAGAGAGAGAGATGGGTGTTTCAGGAGAGCATACCGACGGGAATCATGCACTCGCCGTAATTGTTGAGGTCCTCCTTGATGATCTCCAGCAGGCTCTCAATCGGACGGCGAGTGGCCGTGACGTCGCCGTCGTCGTCGTCGCCGTCGCCGCCGCCGTCCATCTTGTTCTTGCCGGCACCGGCGGTGGCCGCGCGATGACGGGCGGCCCCCTCGCCGAGGCTCAGGTACTCGTTCTGCTTCTCCATCTCGGCAAAGGTGGCGGCGAGGCAGCGGACGACGCGCTCGTAGGCGGTGTGGTCGACGTCGGCCTCGACGAGCAGGCCAAAGTTGAAGATGAACTCGTTGCGCAGGTACTTGGGGTGCGCGATGACGACGGGGTGGCAGAGCACGGTGTGGCGCCCGTCGGGGGAGTTGATGGTGATGTACCGGTTGCGGAAGGCCTGGCGCGGGATGATGTACTCCTGCAGCACGTCGAAGTCGATGAGGGGCGCGCGCGCGGCCGAGGAGGACGGCGGCGCGGCGGAGGCGGTGCCGGCGGTGACGCAGCCCGGAGGCGACTGCGCGACGACCTTGGGGCCTGGTGGTTTTTGAAAGATGTGAGAGATTGGTCTGTATGGAGGGGTGGCTTGCGGGATGGGGATGGGGGGGAGGGGGGAAATGCATACCCTCTTGGGGAAAGAATCTGGCGTAAAATATGCCTTGGATCATGGTGCTGGCAGCATTTTGGAAAATGAAGCTGAAGCTGCGACGTCGGTTCGCAGTTGTTTCATCAATGTATGAGGTCGTCTCAGTTCATCATTGCTGTATATTGGGACTCACAATTAGAGAAGCTGCTAACTAGATCTAGTTAGAGTACTCTGCTCTGTCTTGAATAAATTCTGGGATAATTTGAATGCATAAAATGGTGCATTTTATGCTCTACAGCAACTTGTCTCCTCCCTCTCACTGCATCACAACAGATTTCCCTCATACCAGAAAAAATTGACTTGATTCGTCATTCGCCCGCAGCTGCGGTGCACATGCAGCGCAAATGAAAGATGCGGAAGGTTTCTTGAAATACCTGTAGCAGGATCCCTGTTACCATGGCTCGAGATAGTCGCGGACCTTTTCTCCCTCTTGTCTCTTCTCTCCCGCGGCATAGCATACCTAATTCGATACGGGATGCATTAGATCAGAAGCGCTCATTCATGCGCAGTATGCATGCATCGGCTCTCTATTCTAGGTCTCGCCTGGCAGGAGTAATTCCCTATCTGGAGGCTGGCCGATCTTCATAACTAATATACCGTCGCCGACCTGGTGGGGAGGGGGGGCATGCATCAGCAACCTGAATCTACCATGGTATCACGCCTCCGGGTAAATGAGGCGTCCGCTACCCAGCACAGCGTGCGTAGACTAGCTACAGCACTTGCATCGTCGATGGTCAGCAAGAAGGTGACTGGTCATTGGCAATGCTACCAGCTTCAGTGATGGGTCGACAGATTCCATCTTTCGATGAATTGCTCGACCTGAATTGTTGTAACCTGTGCCTTTGGCTACATCTGCTATGCTTATGTTGAAGAAGCTGCAAGCCTTGACGTTGGTCTTGTCTGTCCAGCTATCCACTCGGCAGTTCAATAAACGTTTCGCACGGACTCCGACCCTCTTGCTCATACTTGCTGCCGTGGCCTGTCTCATCGTGACCCGGTACCTCAACCACCGTGCGGACAATGACTATAACCATCGCGTACCTCTGGGGCTAGAAGTTGAGCACGCGTACTCCTTCCATATGCCTAGCGACTTTCACCCCGTCTCCACGGCCTCGCCGCAACGCGCAACCCTCGAGCAGCTATGCTCCAGCTTTCCGAAGCACGTCTTGGAGAGCATCCAGCCGGTTCTTAAGACGGGCTTTAGTGAGCCACGCGATCGCATAGACTCACATATGCGGGGCGTCAGCTCATGCTTCGCCCCTGGCGAGCTGCTCATATTTTCTGACCTGGCAGACACTGTGAATGGGCATCTTGTCGTTGATCTTTTGGCGGCTCTGCCACCCTTCTACCATCGGCTGGAGTCGTTTCGTCCATATCTGGAGCAACGACTCTTGGTGGAAAACGGCTCCTATGCCGCGGATCCCGAGATTCTCAAGTTCGTAGACGGCTGGAAGATTGACAAATTCAAGTTCCTGGCCGGCATACAACAGGCTTGGGTCATGAAGCCAAACAAGGACTTTTACGTATTTTATGAGACAGACACGTGAGTTGGAAGAGCACGCAATGGCCACCGGGTGTTGAAAGTTGGCCGCACATTTTGCTGACTGTGAGGAGATGCATGATGTAGTTATGTCTTTTGGGACAACTTGTTTCGATATCTCAAGACACTAGACCCCGATCAGCCTTTGTATATGGGCTCTCCCGCACCCGGACGACGGGACCGTCACAACCGGGAGACCTGGTTCGCCTATGGAGGTGCTGGTTATGTCCTCAGCCGCGGCGCCGTTGAACGTGTACTGTACCGCCGAACCGGATCGACAGGTCACTATATTGACCCCCCGCTCAGCGAGCGCTGGCAGCATCTCCTTGGCGATGGAGAGTGCTGCGGGGACAGCGTTCTGGGGTTTGTGTTGCGGGAGAAGCAAATTGAGCTGCAAGCGCTGTATCCCATGATCACTCAGCATATCCTGGAGACCATGCCTCTTGCCGCTGAATGGTGGTGTGCCCCCGTCTTCACCCTGCACAAGACGGAAAATGGTGTCATGAGGGACTTGTTCCGCTGGGAATCTGGACAACGGACGCAAGATGTAAGTGTAAAGTATACGCTATTCTGAGAATCCGAATTTTCCGTACGTTGCACCGGCCTCGCTAGATGTCGCTGACAATGCGACGACCAGCATCTCTTGCGATACTCGGAGCTCTGGCGTTTCTACAGGCCAGGCTCGGTAGGCCGACGCAGAGACTGGTCCAATAGGGGCGCCTTGAGCCGCACAGTGAGCGTCGAGCCGCCCATCGATTCCATGGACAAGTGCGAGGCGCACTGCGGAGACGAGGCGAGCTGCTGGCAGTGGACGTGGGAGGGAGGGGAGGCTGGGCGGTGTCATGTCTCGGAGCACATCATGTACCACGGCCAAGCACAACGGGCTGGGATTATGGACGGCCGCAAGGTCGACTACACGGCCGGCTGGATGCGGGAGCGCATTTCTCAATGGATGCGGGATAACAGGTGCGAAGCCACAAAGCTGCATGCACCCAGCCTAAATAGGGTGTTTGTCGTGTAGTGATGTGTATAGCAGCGGCCACGGGTCGGGGATCAAGATGAGTAACATCAGCCAGTCGCAGAATTGGGTTACTCTCACAGGTGCAGGTGGGAGTGATGTGATGGCGGGTCGAGGAGGGATTGGGCTGCGATAAGCTAGCGCTCTTTCTTTTTATCATTGACACATGAGAACGCGACTGTCTCATAAGTATGTAGCCTTTATTATTGTGCCCATTTGATTGTCGCCCGGCAGTTCGCCTGGTGGAGGGACGAGGTGGCGGAAGAAGGTCGTGGACGTGTATGGAAGAGCGGCAAAAAGCGGGCTCGCCAAGGTAGGAGGAAGGTACAGTATGCACCGTGCCGATAAAGGTGGCGGGTAGGACCATTCTGCTGAAGAGGTCAGGGAGGAAGAGAAGAACAAAGATTGGGATTCACAATTGTTCAAGCCATTGACAAGCTGTTCCGGAGCATTGCGTTTGACGAATGGTGGATGAAGCCGAGCGGCGTGAGGAGCGACACGGTAATAAAAACGGCGGGCACATTTTGGATGGACGGATTATAGACTGCCTCCGTACCAAGATATAGCGTGCTACCGTACATCCTTGTAGGTAGTACTTGAGGTAGTAGTATGGGTACTCTGTTAGTGGTAGTATTTAGAGGGACAGTACTGTGCTGTCAGCGGACGCCTGTAGTGAATTGTAGTGAATCTGTGTACGTCCTGTAGGTTGTGTTCACACTGTATCATGCCTGCTTTATTATTAATGTAGTAGGCACATACCTACTACTAGGTAGTGCCTTAGTACTAATGTAGGTAAAACTATGGAGGAGGTACTGTAGGTCCTGTCCCTGTGCAGCAGGCAGGCAAACCGTACGTAACAAGATAAAGGCGTCTCAAACTCTGCGTCGCCAGCCGGCTCTTCAGACTTCAGTCATATCCTTTCCATTGCTGGCACTGCACCTACAGTCAAGTCTCTTATTTTTTGTTTCGAGTGAAAGTCGTCACATCCGGGCATCGCAAGTGCACATGCACGTACATATTTACACCCATTTGCTGGTTGCTTGGCCAGCTTGCCGTGCCCGACGCACTACACCCGACGTCGCCCGCCACTCACGCACGCCCTGAAGCGACTGACGTCCGGAAGTACAGCATACAACCCGCCCGCCACAGTACAAACTAAACTACACTACTAATAACGGAGCTGAGAGCTGGAGCCGGACTTCTTGCTGCCTTTGCCCCGCCCACATCATCCATCACCTTCTACTTGTATTCGCCCGACACAACGCATACAGTACAGCACGGTCACGCAAACACTCGCACACAAACAAAAGCACTACTTCATCACATCGCAGTACATCTACAAGACTCCTGTCGCTTTGATCGGGAAAGCGCAGCTTCACTCTGCTCTGCTGCTTTTCCACCAACCAACTCGAGCTCGCGCCCCCAAAGACCTCCCCTCACTCCTACTCCCGGCTCGATTCGTCCACCCGGTGCCCCCCCAACAAAAAAAAAAAACCCTCGACTCGATTCGCACGCGCACACCGGCATAAGTCATGGCCGACAACGCGGAGGCGGGCAGCGACGCCCAGATCACCTTCAAAGTCAAGACGTCCTCGGACAGCACTCACACAGTCACAATGGCCGGCAGCGCCTCCGTCCTCGACCTCAAGAACAAGCTTGCCGGCCAAGACCTCGAAAACATCCCCGTCGAGCGCCAACGACTCATCTATTCTGGTCGCGTCATGAAGAATGACGACACGCTCGCCACGTACAAGATCAAACCCAACAACATCGTTCACATGGTCAAGAGCGCTGCCAGCAACCCCACCCCCGCCCCCTCAACCGGCGCCGCTGCCTCGACGCCTCAGCCTCTACCCACGAACATGGCCTCTGGAACTGCCAACAACCCTCTCGCCGGCATCACCGGTGCCAGGTATGCCGGCCACTCCATCAATCTCCCCGGCATGGACATGTTTGGCCCAGACGGTGGCGTAAGTCTAGTTCCCGCACAACATGCTCATCAAGCCTGCCTTCTTACTTCTCGACGTTTCGCGCGCTTGAAAAAAAAAGAAAAGAAAATCAGAAAGGAAAGCTAACGCTCACATCATCAACATAGATGGGCCCGCCGATGGACGCGAACAACATGGCGCGTATGCTCTCCGACCCCAATATACAGCAAAGTATGAACGAGGCCCTTGGCAACCCCGAATTTATCAATCTGATCATTCAATCCAACCCGATGCTGCGCGACATGCCCAATGCCCGCGAGCTCATCACATCCCCCTTCATGCGGCAGATGATGAGCAACCCAGCCATGCTCAACAATGTCATGCGCATGCAGCGCGGAATGCAAGGAGGAGGGGAGGCCGCCTTTCCCGCACCCGGTGCAACCGATACCACTCCCCAAGATCAGGCCAGCGGCGGTGGCAACAATAACCAAACACAAGGACAGGGGCAAGGTCAGGGCTCAATGTCGAACCCCTTCTTGTCTCCTTTCATGAATCCCTTTGGGAATGCCGGTGGCATGAACCTGGCAGACATGATGCAGAGCCTGAACACCGCTGGTCTGGCATCAGGTACTGCTGGTGCTGGTGCTGGCAATGCAACCCAAACCTCGGGTCGGGGCGAGTCCGGTACGACTGCTGAGGCGGGATCGGAGACAGAATCAGATGACCTCCGGGGCCCAAATGAGAGCCCGGGCCCGGATCCCTTGGAAGCTCTCAGGTCTGCACGTCTGGCTGCTGGTGGCGGCAACCCCTTCCCCTTCGCCATTACTCCAGAGCAGCAGGAGCAAATGTCACGCTTTTTTCGCACAGTGGGCGCAAGTGCTCAGGCGGCGCCACCCGACAATCGTCCGCCCGAGGAGCGGTATGAAGAACAGCTTCGACAGCTCAACGACATGGGGTTCTTTGACTTTGACCGCAATGTGGCGGCCCTGAGACGGAGTGGAGGAAGCGTGCAAGGCGCTGTTGAGTATTTGCTCTCCAGCTGAGATTCGGGCATCACGCAGTGCCACGCAGCCAATATTCTATTTTAGTCTTCTTTGCAACGGCCTAACAGGGTAAATGACGACTTTCTTTATTTTGTGGAATATTCATACACAAGTGGAAGCTAGAGAATTGAGCCTTGCTTGAGCGTGGATGTTGCTAGCGACGTGATGGGATACGCCGAGGGCAAAAAAGAAGGACTTTTCAAAAAGCGAAAAAACAAAAAAACAAAAACAAAAACAACAACAACAAGGCGAATCACCTGTATCATCTTCATTCTAGGCATTAAACGGCATGTATATCGTCTGATGAACCCGTGCGTGATAGTTGTTCTTTTCCCCTCGGGGGAGTCGATCGTGGTGGTGACCGCGAATGTAATGAATGAAAAGAGGTGTTGGGAGTGTCGCGTCGAATCTCGTGCTCGGGAGCGACGAGAGAAGTAGCATAAAGGGTAGACTTGATTGATTGATTGATTGAGAAATTCATAATTCAAAAGCGCTGACATCTTCTGTTGCTCCCAGCTTTCAATGTATTTCTCGTCTTGTTTCTTGTGTCATTTTTGCATGGTGAGATAGTATGCGTAGCACTGTACACATTTTATGCACAGCCCTGATTGTGCCATTTTTATACACGCATGGTGTTGTTCCCCCT